>DWLS01006435.1:0-11633 GCA_018246255.1 Pachliopta kotzebuea | reverse complement strand
TACAACTTACACAATTTTATAAACATATATAATAAATTTTTTACTTCATAGGTACTTTTATAAATAATGTATATGTTATGATATTATAAGATAGTATGATGTAAGTAAATAGGTACTATCAATGTATGTGTTGAGATCTACTATCGCGGATCCTCATTTTCATTTCATGGACACCAATTTTTTTCTCGCTGACGTAGACCCCTTGCAGGTTGTCATAGACACCTAGGGATCGATATAGACCACTTTGGGAATCACTGCGTTAGAGTGTGACTCTACATATGGGTACATACCAAAATTGATACAGCGACAGGCACATCCGGTATCTAACAGTTAACTCCTAATTCGTACTTCCTCATGACTGAGGGTCGTGGTCACCATGTGTAGTCAACCATACGACGACTTCCTTGTCAGTTATAATGTAGTGGTGTTGCTATTGCCTTCTCCATTCCACATACTAGTCCGATGAATGGTCATCACATAGATATGAAGGTTTCCTCACCATGTTCTTCACCGTCTTGATATAAGTTGGTGTTATACTAACTGCACGTGAATTGGAAAATTCATTGGTAAAGGTTGACAGTTAAATATGGAGTATATGACTATTTGATGGTGGAAAAACAAAAAAAAAGAAGATGGTAACACTTTTTTTTTGTGGCGATGAGACGGATGTAGACGGCAAGCTTTTCACCTGATGGTATATAGCGATATTTAAGATGGTATACACAGCACCACATTGCGCTGACCTTGAAACGTAAGGTGTTATCTCGTTACCCCAGTAATTAACTATCGTACATCACCCTTCAGTAAACTCAGTAATGTTTGCTCATTACTATTTGGAATAGGAGCTGCTGTGGTACTTACATACATACAATACTATATATAAATTCATACGAAGATACAGTTCCTCGTTTTTAATAAGTACAGCTAAGGAGTGGAACAACTTACCAGCGTCAGTGTTCCCGTACAAATATTATATGGACGTCTTCACAAAGAGTGAATAGGAATATGCTAGGTTAATGCGCTTTACCACCATAGATCACATCATCATAACACCAGGTGGGATCGTGGTCATACATTGATCTATATCTTTACAAAAAAAAATAGGAAAAGCATGTCTTTTATATACAAATGAAAATAAGCCCTTTAGGTTTTTTTTTTTAATTTTATCCACACGATTTGATACGTGTCTTAAAGCACGTGATATTGGGTGTTATATTAACTGCATATAAATTGAACAATTCATTGGTGCAGGCCGGATTCGAACTCGGTACCTTAGGAGTGGAAGGCAGGCGTTCAAACCACTAGGCTATAACGATTTCAATTATTGAGGTTTATCATAAATATTTCAAGTATATATTTTTATTCATCTCTAGATAGAAATGTAATAATACCTTTAATTTATAACAGGCTAAGATCCAGAAGCATCAGGCCTTCGAAGCGGAGGTGGCTGCGCACTCCAACGCGATCGTGGTGCTGGACAATACGGGCAGCGAGATGATCGCCGGCGGGCACTTCGCTTCGGAGACGATCAGGCGGCGTCTCGACGAGCTTCACCGCCTGTGGGAGCTGCTGCTCTCCCGCCTCGCTGAGAAGGGCATGAAGCTGCAGCAGGCGCTCGTGCTAGTTCAGTTTCTCAGGCACTGCGATGAGGTCATGTTCTGGATTCACGACAAGGTACACAAAAAATATAAGCAGTAGATTGATTTAATAAAAAACCGAAAGCTTTAAAACTGTATGTCGTTGAGAAAACTCTTTAACCGCAGAAGTAAGTGAACTAAAACGGATTAAATAGGCTCAAAGAAAACAAAAATAACTACATGAAATTGCTCCTCATTTGTGTGTAAATTACTTACATCCTTATAGAGTGTAGCATTTATTTCTATTAACTTCTAGGAGACTTTTGTGGGCGCGGATGAGTTCGGCTCTGACTTGGAGCACGTGGAGGTGCTGCAGAGGAAGTTCGACGAGTTCCAGAAGGACATGGCGGCGCAGGAGTACAGAGTCACAGAGGTGAACCAACTCGCTGAACGACTGGTGCTGGAAGGACACCCCGAGAGAGAGACGATCGTCAAGAGAAAAGACGTGAGTAGAAAATTTTATTTATATTTATTTATTTATTCTTTATGTACACTTACACGTATATATATATATCAAAACTATTTAATAAAAGTAACCGTGTGACAAAGGCGAGCTTAACCCTAAAAAACGAGTTCTCTTCCAGCATAATACACAAATAGGAATGAGAAACTATTTTAATTATTAGTGTAGCAGTACTAGTAATAGTAACATATAAGGCAGGAAATATATACCAAGTAAATAAAGAAGTAAATATAAAATATGCAACTAGAGGTGAAAATAATAGTCCTTAACTCTCTTCTTAGAGATAGGTAAGGAGGGAGAGCATTCCAGAGTTTCACTGCTTTTACTGTAAAAAATAATTCTATTTATTATTTCTATCCGTCGAAAAGTATTGGGAGTTACAATCGTTATGTAAATGTTAAAAGTTATGACCTAGCATAAAGAAAGACCATAACTATTTTTTAAGGTCAGAAAAAATTGTCTTGTCTTTGCATTCATCATCATCATCAACTTATAAGCGGTCACTGCTGGCATATTAGCATTAATCAAAGAACAATCACAATACTGATTAAATGTTGAAAGGTCCTATATTTAATTCAATTAAATATATTTTTGTTGGTAACACTAAAGTATTGCAGTTAATATTATTTCTTTTGTCGCCTTTTTAGATTAAATTTAAGAGAGAATGAAATGAAATTCAAGATAATTTAAAAAATTGTTTTTTTTTTATTACATTTTTATTTCTCAGGAGCTGAACGAGGCCTGGCAGCGTCTCCGTCAGATGGCGCTGATGCGTCAAGAGCGCCTGTTCGGCGCGCACGAGATCCAGCGCTTCAACCGCGACGCGGACGAGACCATCGCCTGGATCTCCGAGAAGGACGTGGTGCTCGGATCCGATGATTACGGACGAGACCTGGCGACAGTGCAGACCCTTCAGGTGAGTAAAAGAAAGGTTTATATTATCAGTTGGTCAGTGTAAGTAATATGACCTATCCGTTAGTTAGAATGATCACCTTGAAACATCACTGTTATTATTGTTGAATGTAACTGGAACACCATAATTCTGGTATCCTGCATGGACTGTATCTTCAAGACCAAGACAGAAATAGTACCAATTCTGTTTGTAATAAGTCGTATTTTCTCATGACTGAGGGAATTTTTTTTTTATGGGTTAAGGGTCAATGCTTGACCACGATCCCACCTGGTGTTAAGTGATGATGTGGTATATGGTGGTAAAGCGCATTAACCTAGCAAATGCCTATTCACTCTTGAAGACGCCCACGTAGTATTTGTACGGGAACACTGACGCCGGCAAGTTGTTCCACTCTTTTGCTGTTCTTATTAGAAAATAGGAGCTGAACCTCTTTGTGCATATATGAGGATGTCCATGACATAAGGATGGAGTCTTGCCGTGCGCCTCGTCGTCCGGTAATTCTTACACACACTCGGCGTCTGTGATCAATACTGTCCAATCTAACTAAGACAAGTTCCTGATCACCAACCACAGTGAACTACATGACGAATTACTTGTCAGTTATAATGTAGTGGTGTTGCCATTGCCTTCTCCATTCTGCATACTAGTCTGATGAATGGTCATCACATATATATGTAGGTTTCCTCACGATGTTCTTCACCGTCAGTGCACGTGATATTAGTTGGTGTTATACTAACTGCACGTAAATTAAAAAATACATTGATGCAGGCTGGATTCAAATCCAATACTTTCGGAGTGAAAGGCCGGCGTTTAAACCACGAGACTTTTGCCACTTTTTTTTTTTTTTAACGCGCGGGAATCCTTTTACGGACGTTCCGCCGGTGCTCTGGGTGGGCCTGGAGGGGTGTGTGGGACTCGGCCTGGGCGGCCCCTACCCACTAAATCTACCGCGTAAGCCATCAGCCGTTATGAATGGGATGCCCCGGATCTGTCAGCGACAGGGCAAGGCTTTTGCCACTGCTGTTTGTAATAGGATCTTTATTAACAATAATTTTAGTTCATAATTGTTAAAATCTTCTATTACAGCGCAAACATGAAGGTGTGGAGCGTGACTTAGCCGCTTTAGAGGACAAGGTGTCCACGCTGGACGGTGAGGCGGCTCGCCTGGCTGCCATACACGCGGACCATGCACCTGCCATCCACGCCAAGCGCGATGAGATCACACACGCCTGGCAGAAACTAGTGCAGAAAGCCAAGGTAACGTTAATGTACAAAGACTTATATTTGCTTGTTACCTTTTTTTAATTTATCAACGAGACATTCATCTTGTTTTGAGGTATATCTTACGATTCGTTATTACAGTAATTTTAGATAGATAGACTGTTTATTGTTCCACAAAAAACACACACATACATATACATGGAGAAACAAAAGATTAAATATACAAATATTAACATATTCAGAGATTTTAAGGCTAAATACTAATAACAATTAAATATAGAAAAAACGATTTGTGTGTGCTGCAGCGGTACAAATTTTACTAGCTACAACTTTCATTTTACACGTTCCCTGCCGCGTGGGGCTCATGCGCCCCACGCTGAACTTTCCGTTCAAGCCATTTGGTATTATCATTGTAAAATTAAGAATTTTTTTAAAAAATCAATATGCAGTCGATTACGGGTATCTTAGTACTACTGATGAAGCCTTCATCATTCGCGGCGTGGCGAACAATTTTGTTTCGCCGTGACTTGTTTTCTGCATTCTTCGCACTGCGATTAGTCATTTATTCTCGTGTGGTTAATACAATACGTACTGCTTTACTGAAGCTGGGATTGATTTATAGTTCAGTGTGTTAAACGAAGGAAATACGGTACGTACATATTATTTAAGTAAAAGGTTGCAATTTTCCCCTATTTTCTTTTTCAGACCTTTTCCAAATTTTACAATAATTACTCCTTATAAGCATATGTGGCCTCACACAGCAACAGTGTTTCTAGTCATGATACTGACGTGCCACTCGCAGAAATTTTAACAAAACGCAATAGGATTTAGAAAAAATAAATTTATTCGTTTGTGTTATGCATGTTAAACTATACAACCTTTCCTTGATAATTATGATTTTTGCGGCATTTTATTTATTGTAAGGCATTCACCAGAAACAAAATAATAGAAGTGTGTCTTAACGGAAAGTCTTCAAAAAACGGTCCGGCAGGGATCGTGTTAAACCGAAACGCAGTAATATTTGTACACTACAGTTTGGCATCAAAAACAAATGCTGTAATGGTAACTACTTAGACCAGCGTTTCCAAACTTCTTGATTCATGTTCCACTTTGTGTAATTTATTTTTTCTTTTCCCCCTCCGCCTTTGTGATTTTTATCCAATACTCTTCAAAAGTAAAAAAAAATTGGTATAAACGATAACCAAACTTTTTAAAAAGAATTAGGTTGCTTCACTAAATGACAGAATTCCCCTTGTGGAGCCTAGGTCGGACTTTGGGGAACACTGATTTAAACCGAAACGCAGTAATATTTGTATACTACAGTTTGGAAGTAGAAATAGAAGCTACAGAGGTAGCTATTAAGGCAGTCTCCGGCAACAGACACTTATCACATGAAAACTAGTTTTCATTTAGACTATCCTACTTCAGCCACTCCAAGATCATTTTCTGATTCTCATTCGTATCACGTTTCTTTTTTCGCATGGTAATTAGTAAGATATGGTTTATAAATAATGATTTATCAACAGGAGCGTCGCTCGGAGCTGGAGTCGTCGTACGCTTTGCATCGGTTCTTGGCTGACTACCGCGACTTGATGTCGTGGGTATCCGACATGCGCGCGCTCATCGCCGCAGACGACTTAGCCAAGGACGTGCCCGGTGCTGAAGCGCTGCTCGAGAGACACCAAGAGCATAAGGTTTCCGCTTTTCTATATATTGTTCAACAAAATCGATTAGGTAAGACAGCAATCATTACCAATCGATAAACTGGACATAAGCTTCTCAAAAAGATATCCACTCCAATCGGTCCTGTAAATACAGTAATAAAAAGTATATATGAGAAGTACAGTAAAACGTTTTAAAGTAATAGTTCCAATAATGATGAAGACTTAAGTTTTTTTTTTATTTTATTTTGGGATTTTTGCCACCAGCGGACATATCAATCCCATCATACCCTTCACATAGTTCACTTATTTATAACTAACATTAAAATAATAATTACCTAAATGTCTATATCCTTCATATTCGCCAAAGACATCAGGTCTTTAGCATATGTGGATGTAGGATGGAATCAGATTGGATCAATCCAAAATCTTTGATATTAACATAATAAATATTTATAAATGAAATTCTTTTAGATTTGTTCCGGTCACATTCCATCAGCAAATATTGCACATCCTCAACTTGATTACAGTACTGGCACAATGGGGATTCAGTTTTTTTCATCAGAAATGGAAACCTTGCTGAAGGAATGTGACCAGAACGAAGTCTAAATGAATGAGTTAAGTTCCATTTTTGTGTTACAAATAGTACAATAATTCATATACTGATAATTCAGGGTGAGATGGAGGCGCGCGAGGACGTGATCGCCTCGTGCTGTGCTCACGGCAGCGCGCTGGCAGCAGGAGGGCATCGCGCTGCTGCTGAGGTTCAGACCGCGCTCGACTCACTCCGGCGGGATGCAGACGCACTGCGAACGCTGTGGGAGCAACGCCGCGTGCTCTACCTGCAGTGCATGGACCTACAACTGTTCTACCGCGACACGGAACAGGCTGACGCGTGGATGCACAAGCAGGAGGTACGAGCTGATAATATCATAATAGACACCACACAAATCTTTTTAAAAAATTTACAATCTCAATACTTGCTGGATTTAGATTAATTACATCATGACAGCGTTTTTCATTTAGAGGAGGAGAAATTAAATGACGTAAATTAAACAGCTAGGCTCCAATCCTCGTCAAATGGTAGTTGTCCACTACTGAACATAGGAACTTGGAACTTCTTCAATAGAGTGGGGATTTGGCTGTCTCCCACCATGTTGGTCAAATGCGAGTTGGTGGTGTTAGGCTTCAATACTGTCCAGTAATATAAGAAACGTATGTATACTTACATATATGTTATCATAATTATTACTATATATATGTAAGTACTTTTCATCCGATGAATATAATAATCATTAATATTTGAACCATTCATGATGTCAACTGGTAGAAATCCGAAGTAGTATTTACTGTAAATTAATAATATATATATACACATATATATACAATATATATATATACATATATAAATACTTTTTTTTCATGTAGTAAGATATTATAGTGGTTGTCAACCAGATGACTGTTGCTATTTAATACATAGTTTCATAAAATGATTGGTTTGCAAAGTTTGTATATTTCACACAGGCTTTCCTTGCTAATGAAGATGTAGGCGACTCGCTTGACTCTGTTGAGGCTTTGCTGAAGAAGCACGAAGATTTCGAGAAGTCCCTGGCTGCTCAAGAGGAGAAGATCAAGGCGTTAGACGAGTTCGCATCCAAGTTGATCGACGGACAGCACTACGCTGCTGACGACGTCGCGCAGAGGAGGGAGATGGTAAATTTGAGATTTTTTTTTTGTTCATGGGTTTATCTGCGATCAGTACCAGTGCTATAAGCAGATAAGTTGAAGGACAAGGTCGTAGAAAGGCATTTGTCCAATGACAAAGTCAGTACTTTTTAGCAGGAGCCAAATCTTTCATTTAGCTTCAAGATATTTGCTCTCTTCAGCCTTTTTGGTAGGTTATTAAGAAGAAACTTCTGGGCCAGCTCGTTCAGGTGTGTTGATAGGTGTGCCTTGTATGTGGTGCTGGCTTTCGCAATTTCTTCCCTGACTGTGGGGATATTGGCGAAGTGGTGATGAACCATGGAGCCATCAGAATGCACTCGAGGATGCCATTTTGACAGCGTTGGAGGATTTCGATGCTTGAGTGGCAGGCGCTACCCCAGAGTTGTATGCCATAAGTCCAAATTTGCTTGATTGCAACCTTATGTATTAGAATTATTTTCCGAGGAGAGGATATTAGAGATTTGATATTTTTATTATACTGTAACTCCATTATATGAAGAGACACGCTTTGTTATATATATCACATAATTATTTCATTTCAAGTAATCTAAATTGAGGTTATAATTCTTCATTTCTCATATCAATATTTGCATAATAAAACATGTTATTGTTTCATTAAAAGTATGTATCACTTTTACATAACTTGAGCACAAAGAAGTGAAAAGATATAAAATGAGATTTTGGAATTAAACACAATTTGTTTAAATAACTATTAACATTCTGGAAATGTGATTAGTATCATTAATTGTAAGTTTATTGTTACTTTCAGCTATTGGAACGCCGGGCAGCTCTTTTGGAGAAGTCAAACCAAAGGCGCGCACTTCTTGAAGATGCTTACAAGTACCAGCAATTTGAGCGCGACTGTGACGAAACCAAAGGTATAGTTTTGCAGAACCTTTTCATCATTCGTCTTCTATTATTTAAAAAACTCATTCAGTCATTATCTTTATTTCGGGGGTTACATATAATCAAAACGTTTGTGATGTATATAATGTCCAAATTTATAAAACTCAAAGTTTTTATCATTGTAATAAAATACTACTTATATGAATCTTAAAAATCCTTATCACTTATTAGATTTTTTTATCCAGGGTGGATCAACGAAAAGCTAAAATTCGCAACTGACGATTCCTACCTGGATCCCACGAACTTGAACGGTAAGGTGCAAAAGCACCAAAACTTCGAGCAGGAGTTGCAGGCGAACAAGCCTCGCGTCGACGAGATAACCGCAGCAGGAGCACGACTCCTCGATCAAGATCATTTCGCCAAGCGTAAGTTACTTTTTAGTACAAGAACTAGTAAAAGGAAACATGTAAATGACAAATATATAATGAGGATTATGTAAATTTCGTAGTCATTTATAAGATTAATTTTGTTAATTTAAAAAAAAAAAGGTGAAACAGTAAGTCTTTTAGCAAAAGCTGATAGTAGAATTCTGTATCACTGTATAAAAAATTTAATCAGCAGGATGTAACAAAGCTTATGATATCTTTATATTATATTGCCGTTATCTGTGATTCAGCGCAAATCGATTCGCGCCTGGGCGAATTGGCCGGTATGTGGGAAAGGCTGGTACAGGCTTCAGAGCTCAAGGGTAGCAAGTTGCAAGAGGCGGCAGCACAACAGCAGTTCAACCGCGCTGGAGAAGATATCGAACTCTGGCTCTCAGAGGTTGAGGGACAACTCCTCAGCGAGGACTATGGCAAGGTACATGATAAATAAAAATTTGATTTACCATGTAAAATATATAAAATTATTCAAGTTTTTAAAAATACATAAAGAAATAACGTAGTAAATTTGTAAAGACACTGAATACAATGTGAAAAGCATTTGCTTGATGATAAGTGATACATAGGTCCTTTGGATTTTTTGAAATAGGCTCACCCTCGGACTTGTCTCTATCCTGGTGGTCCATCTATGGTGGACCATATATTAACTATATTTATTGTTTTGCTCTCAGGATTTGACCAGCGTACAGAACCTGCAGAAGAAGCACGCTCTGCTGGAGGCTGACGTCAGCTCGCACGCGGAGCGGATTGAGGCGTTACGCGCGCAGGCTGAACAGTTCATAGAGCGGGGCCACTTTGACGCGGACAACATCAAATCAAAGCGCGTATGTAGAATTATATTAATTAGTAATACAATAGAGGGGTGTAAGGGGTGACGCGGTTGTGTTCCGTAAGGACATCCCGATACCCCTAATGCTGAGGACGACAACCGTGGGAGGTTTAGAAGGCATGGTATCTTTTCGAAGATTGCCCCGAAAAAATAAGGGGTGTAAGGAATCTCTACTACTACTCAACAAACGAGGCTCCGGCACCAATCCACATTGGGTCGGCATGGTGAGGGACAGTCCTTAGAAGAGAGACAAATAATGTAAAGGCGGATCTTGGATGAGAGGCGATGCTTCAGAGAGACAAAAAAGAGTGAAAGAAGAAAATGTTGAGTGAAAGGATAGAAGTTAGGGAAAAGAGAAAGAAAAGAAGTTGACTGAAGTTAATAACGAAAATATCAACCCTTACCCACCACATGAAGGGGAACGCGAAAAAAAAAACCTACTATTGGAGGCAGCTTACGTCCAACTGTGGACATCTATTAGCTGATGATGATAAATAGTATACAAAACGCATAAAGAGAATGTTGTATATATATTTTTTACATGTTAAATATCTGTACTAATATATTTTCTTAATAAATAGCTAACTTTTTTTTTAAATTATGACGTGTACTACAGTTTTAATGATGCATATGAATAGTAATTAAAATTTTACAATGTTTTACTACATTTAATCTTTTTTTTAAATTATTCTTAATAGATTTTTTAGCAACAATATTATGAAGGTCAATAAATTGCTAGTGTCACTAATAAAGTTATATATCGTTTAGGATGCGCTTGTCGCTCGTTATGCGGCTCTCGACAAACCGATGGCGATCCGCAAGCGTCGCCTACTGGACTCGCTGCAGGCGCAGCAGCTGTTCCGCGACCTGGACGACGAGGCTGCTTGGATACGCGAGAAGGAACCCATTATCGCATCTACCAACCGAGGTAACAATATTTTAAGTTCAAACCTTTTTAGGACAAATTATTTAACGCTTAATAGCTGAGAGCTTCTTTTTAATACTCTTTATGTCAATGTAGCAAGACCTTTCAGCCGTTATGAGTTAAAGTATCGCATTGCTTTTTCTAGGTGCTCTTAGTTTTACGTAGGTATAGGTTAATGCTTGACCATCCCACCTGGTGTTAAGTGATGATGTGGTCTATAATGGCAAAGCGCATTAACCTTGCAAATGCCTATTCACTCTTTTTTTAAAGACGTCCACATCGTAATTGTTCGGGAACACTGACGCCGGCAAGTTGTTCCATTCCTTAACTGTCCTTATTAAAAACGAGGAGTCAAACCTCTTAGTGCGTAAACTGGGGACTCGTTAAGACATAAATATGTTAGCATATTTTTATTACTGCTAAACTATCATCTGATACATCACATCGTGAACGTCGCCATGTATCATATCTTGAAGCGCAGCGAGAGTACCTAACTACATGGTTTCTGTGAAAAGAGAATATATTAGTTTATAATGTATAAATTTCCGTATAACTTACGCTGTATTTTTGTTACAGGACGCGACTTGATCGGCGTGCAGAATCTGATGAAGAAGCACCAAGCTGTTATGGGTGAGATGGCGCAGCACGAGGCCCGCGTGGAGGCTGTGCGCGCTGCCGGTGCAGCACTTCGCGCTGCAGGGCACTTTGCAGCGGACGACATCGCCGCGCGCCTGCAGCAGCTGCACACGCAGTGGACACAACTGCAGGAAAAGGCGCTGCAGGTGACTGCATATTTTTTTTTATAATTAAGGGTCAATGCTTGACCACGATACCACCTGGTATTAACCCATTTGAGACGGCGATTTTTTTTCACGGTCCCCAGGAGCGATTTGTGTTTATATTGTTCATTTTTAATAAAAAAAAAACTTGTTTACTACAGAAATCACCCAATTCGTAAGCGAATTTGCAT
>DWLS01006434.1:0-11634 GCA_018246255.1 Pachliopta kotzebuea | reverse complement strand
CTTGTAAATCTGCAGATATATATTACTGTATTCCGCCGTTTGATATTCAAGAGAATTGTATATTTAACCCTCAGTAATCTGTGTATGTTTAGTAATTAACAGCTATATTAGTACTTAACATAAAGTCAAATTTAAGTCAAGTTTCAGTTTTTAAAAAAATCATTATTTTTGAAAAATTAATAAACTTAACTACCTTATTCTTATTTATTTACATATGATATTCTACACTTGCGAGGTTTGTATTTAAATTATTGTTGTTAAGGAAAGACGTACATGTTAATTCTACAATTATGATAAATTGCAGTCACACACCTTTACGATTCTGCGAGGTCTTAGTGTTAACGTCGTAGGAGGCTAAATTGTCTCATTGAGACTGCTTGTTAATAATTATACGAGTCTATTTGTGGAAGAGGTCAATGTTACAAAGAAGTTAATTAAAAGAGCTGAATAATAACAACATAAATGTTTTTCCTAATAACGTAATATCTACCTCAAGAATTTAAGGAATAGAAGAACAATTACATAGAGATTTTAAAAAGTAACACATTGTTGATAATTGATATATTGAATAATGGAGATTTTTCTATAATCATCATCATTATCATCATTGTACATAACGCCTACTGCTGAGCATAGTTCTCTGCAAAATATATAATCGCTGATCTGTGTAGCGGCTGGTAATTTTGATAACATCAACTGAAAAATTGAAATTGTGCAGTTAGTACCATTTCACTACGAACTTGAACCATTAAGTGATTTTTTTCCTATTTGAAACCGTCCTTTTCAATATAAGTAATTTTTTGTTGTATTATCGATTAATCATTGTTATAACAAAAGAGTAGTAAGCTATTGTTAGCATCCTCCTACATATAAATTTGTATATAATTGACTGTACAGTTAATCCAAAAGGTTTTTGATGTTGAATAGAATTAGTAATACAGTGTGAAATCTTTATAACGAAACTCAAGGGACCGAGCATTTTTTAACGTTACAGAAAGTTAACGTTATATGGAGTAAAAAAAAATTACTGAATTAACAATGATTTTCAATGTATGTATATTTTTGATACAATTAACACATATAGTCAGTTAATTTTGACGTTCTTTGTTTTGCCAGTACTTGTTTAGTATTTTTTTATGTATTCTATCCATCTCTCGATATGTGATGGAATCTTCTTGATTAAACAATAAAAACATTTCCTATTGACTTAGCGGCATCAAGCCTTTGTTGAATAGTTGGTGGTGGTTCAGAATCCTCTTCTTCATCTCCATTCGGTTTTTCCTTACTTTTCGACTCGTAAGCCAAGAATTTGTTAGTCATGAAGTAAACAGAAGTTTTGGGGCCTCAAAGGTTTAGTCGTCGTCTTTTGTAACGTGCTAAGATATAACAAACAATAACACCGATAATGACGATTTTCTGTGTAAATATAAAAACATTTTTTCGTAATAGAGTTTAGCTGTTGCGCTATAAAGGGTGTATCATTGTATGGGTTTTAAGATAAACCAACCAAATTGTCATCTTTTCTATGTTATAGAGAGGTTATCGTTGTAAAGAATAATGTTATAAAGAGTTTACACTGTACAAGTTTAAGTTCGATGTAGAGTCTGCATTGAAATAAATTAATTTAGTGTTCGTTTTCGGATAAACATATCAGCCGTGTTCAGAGCACTAACTAGGTTTCAAATTTAAACATAAGCAATTTAACTAATGACCGCCTTACGTAAAATATCCAGTTCCTCTTTAAAAGTTGTATTAGGAGTGCAAACGAGTGTTACGACACGCTCGACGCCCTACTATCACACTTTATGGTGTCACAAATCGCAAGTTTCGATTGGATTTTATAAACTAGATTTCATTAGCTACACTTGTATTTAATGAAACTTCTGCACTCGTCTAGAAGTAGAATTTTACCTCATTTTATAAATTGTTACAGAGCGGTTAGAGTTTTGAATTGTTGTCTTGGTTGTACTCGTAAAAGCACTTTAAAAATTTTTATATGGAACTAAAGATTAAAAATTGAGTAATGATTGATGAAGTTATGGTTTTTTTTTTAATTTTATTCGCGATGAACTAGTAGTTACCCGTTGCATTCGCAACTAAAAAATAATATAAAATTAATAAATACAAATCGTTATTAACATAGCTGTATATATATAGCATATATGCCAGCCATGAAGTTGGCATAGCGACATCCCATTCTGTATGGACGAACGCCAAGAAAGGCAAGAAAGATATTGGTAGGAATAGAAACAATATTGCAAAGGTTTCTAAATAGACTATTACAAGTAATTGTATGCATTACATGTTTTGTTTTTATTATACGTAACTCTCCAAAGAAATCTTCATTTTCGTTATATATATTTTTTTTAATAGTGTACAAGTTTCTCAAACCGCATGACGCGATATACTCTGATTATGATGGATATAAACAACAGAGCATAATCAATATAACCAGAAAATGAAAATCTATGCAGTACAATATAAAAACGATAACAATCCTACTTAAAAGAGATTTCTTGAACATTCTCACTAACACTTTCTATCAATTATAAATAGAATAATACATTTAACCATAACGGGCCCATGACCGTAAAATGACAATAAAAAACGGGAAAAGTGAAGAAAATGTAAAAATAATAACATCTAAGAGAGAACGGACAGTTTTTAAATGTAACAAGGTTTTAATGTCAACAGTTTTTAGTAAAAGCTGTATAATTGCAAAACAAGTATTAGAACCGTCATAAATCACAACGAAATAATCGTTCGTCTTTATATAATGTTTGTTTACAAATTTTATTCAATATTAAGAAATACAAACAAATCCTGCTACATAGATATAGGAAAAAAGAGCGCGTTGTAATAGCCAATAGACATCCAAATTTTGTTACATTATTGTATTTATCTTACTAAAGAACTTAGAATTAATAATAAATCTAATTACCCATTTCATATCTTGAATGGACACATAGAATTTGAATGAAGACATAAAATATCTCGGTTTTACTTTAAGTCAGTTTTATGTTGCTCGTTTCAAAACGGTTCGGGATTATATGGAAACTCTATAATGTCACTGTTTAACAATGAAAGGTAACCGCATGCGTGGCAGCGATATTTCCAGAACATCAGTCGAGTCACCAGTTCATACCAATGTAGATCTTATAGCGATAGTAACAAGTATGCACATCGTCTGCGACAATATTCTCTTACATATGCGGGAGTCCTTGCACGGTTGGGTGCTTTGAAGAATCCTGGAGATCTTATTACAACCTCTTTGGACAGGTTTCAATGTCACATGAAAAACTTTAATTGTTGCTAAGTGGGAAACCGGCGATGTTTTACAACACCAGAAGGCGAAAAGGTGGGGATTATAGGAAATTATAAGACTAGACTTCGATGCCGTGTGATTAGCACTGTTTTCCTTTCTCCATGCTCTATACTTTATGGCGAAGTCGTGATCAGAATCAGACGTGACTACTGAAATATCCCAACTCACGCCTTACGATTTTCTTTTATAGTATGAACTATTCACGGTTTTCCGTACAATTGTTCTAAAGCCATTGCCGCCACTGGCTAGTTATCGTTAAAAACAAAATTTGTTTTTAGCTGTTGGTTAATTTAAAAATGTTTACAAAACACTTATATCGATAAGGTAAATTTATAAGTAAATAATTTATTCATACAATTAAAGTATTTGATAAGAAACTTGTGTGTATGATATGATCAGAATGTCCTTCAGTGAACGAAAAGTTATGGTGGTATGAATTTTCAAACTACTTAAACATAATTGATTGACAGGCACCGCAGCGCTGTAACATGATAAATCGCGAATAGCGAATCTATGAGGTCGGTACATTGTGGCTTTCGCCGGGCATCGAACTCGATACGCCTTTCGTTACTAGGCAAAAATAACGGTACGTTTTAAAGTAACTAGCAATAGAAATTACAATATGTACTTGTGAAAATAATATAAAAATATTCTATGAATGTAGACAGATTGTACATAAAATGTAATTAGTTTTCATGTTGCAGGTAAATAATAGTTTGTTTGTTCTTGCATAGTTGAAGTCTGTGTATTTCTATGTCGTTTTCTTACACCTAATGTACGTCACAGCCTTTCTATATAACATTCGGTTGTTGTTATGTAAAATAACAAGTTTTAAAAAATCTTTAACACTAGATTTTGGTGCTTTTCTTTAGTATTAGTGTTTAAATATAACATAGGGAGTATGGAAGAGTATGTAGTAACACGTTATGGGATGACGCCATTGTTCCTGTTGAGTGCGACGCGACATCCTCCGGAGCCCCCACGTCGGCTCTGTATTTTGTATGGCACAACGTAGACATATCCATGCATTATTTGTTCCCTACTTCCGCACCGCAGTATGGGGTAACAAGTGGAGCGTGCAAACTGTGGGGTTGGACCGCACATGTGCCCAGCAGCTCAGTTTGCATACAGTGGCACCTGTTAACTAACCCGCATTAGCATGGCTCAAAAGAATTTAACTCAACTTTTATGTACTTAAAAAAATTAACCCTGTCATCTTTTAAGATAGAGATTTAACATTAACATTCAGACATAAGTGCGATGATTTTTTGCTTATTAAAATTTAAAGTATATTCTATACTCCGTAATTATATTCAGTCACTTTTGCCATTAATTCAGTACAATGTAGCACAAAAAAGAGTAACTCGCCCACACCGGAGTATACCCTTGCAGTGACATCTAGCGGGTACAAGCAACAAGTAGATGCACATAAAAAAAAACTTAAAACACATCATGTTTCCATTGACGGGCATAATCTATTTTTGGAAGATGACGCAGGCAACGCGATTAAATGAAATTCAATTGCGAACCAATTTGTTGCGAGATTAGCGAAGGTGCCTTTTAAAGCCTGTCTTTTTTAGTTCGATTTTTTTTCTTCCTTCATAAATTATTAAACATTCGCTCTGATTTAAGTGTCCGTCTGAAAAATGAACCGAAGAGTTGAGGGTTTTGTTCCAAATGAAAATACTTGTATGTCAGGTTATAATTTTGAATCCTTGATGATGATTTTTTATTTAAGACATATTTCTTTTTGTTTTAACAAAAATTGTTTAAAATATAAAATTTTTAAACTCGTACAACCAAGGTTACGTTTATCATTCATTTAACAACAGAAATTAAATCTTAGGCAATTTCCTTTATAGCTTCATTTAATTTTGACAGGTAAGGACGGTGTTATTAGCTATAAGACGGATCGATGTGAGCTGCGAATTGTGTTAAGGTTATAATACTGATGTTAAGTGTTATCGATGTTGCGGTTTTTTTTTTGAACTGACGTTAATGCCTTTTTGTTTGTGTGGAAACGATTGTAAGGTTTATTTGCTCGCCTTTAGTGATATGGGCAGTAAAGATTTTGAAGTTTTTAGGTACGATGAAATAATTTGTAATGACAATTGTTAACTCGAAATTGATTGTAATAAAACTTTAAAGTTTTCCCAATATTGTAGATATTTTTAATACCAATATGGAAACACCGTAATAAGGGGGATAGGTAGTAAGCGACGTTTATGCCACACATTTGAATGCATAATGTCGTCATTATTCGTGACAGGGATACAATACCCCGCCGGTTCGGTTTTCTTTCGTTACTAACAGAATAATTGAATAAAATAACCAACAAAAATATATTCCACCTGTCAATAAATAAGATGCTTTATGAAAACTAACATGCACATTTAAATTTCTATAATTTGAATACATAATGGGGAGAGCATCAAATTTTATAGTTTTATTTACAACTTACGAATACACCTGTACTCAACACCCACTTAATATTTGACAATAATGTTTAAATTGAATATAATTTAATTTACGATTCAGCTATAAAGTTAAATTCAATAAATCAAGTTGTATGTTAAAATAAAAAAATCTATAAATTTAACCACAGAACATAGATTTTACAGACAATTTGCTTCTCCTTTTTTGAATACTTCTATATTATAGATTTGATGTAATACTAACAACAAAGCATTGAGTCTTTGAAATGTGTTCTCCGAAGTAGTCTGCATGAGTTATATATGGTGATGTATTTAAAACTGTCTCCTAACAATGATGAAGAAGACTACAAAGCAATGAGCTTTCATCGAGTTAATGAAGCACGAGCACGGAACGTTGAGTGATCAAAGTATGGTTAATGTGTATGTTAATTACGTAATAGTATTAAGGGCTCTTTAACCTTGGCTGAATATAATGTAAATACATAGAATTTAAGTGTTGTCTAGTATTAGTATTTAAGAATATATACAAATTAACATATTCGATCGATGATCATATGTATATTATTGAAAATAATTCAATGAAACAACGCGATGCAACGATTTTAAGAATATGCGCTTGCTTAATATAATTTAAATATTAATATTCTGGTGCAAAATACAGTTTGTTAAATAAATTTCACATCTTTCTAATCTTTTAACAAAGTATGTGCTTCGGTAAACTTGAAGTTTTATCTTAAAATAAATTTAGCGCCTTATATTTGTTATACTTATCTTTACGCAATAGCTTTTCTTTTTCTCGCCAATCTACAATATTTATCACTGCCCTTCCTCTCAAATTGATTATTTACTTACATAAATTTTACAATCGGATCGTTATTTATAATTGTCAGTACAAAATAACCTTAAAAACCACAAAACAAATATATACTACAACCAAATACAAAGAAATAAAAAACGCAGAACATTCAAAATCCTAATGCGAGATTATAGAACATTAAACAGACATGCAAGGTCTAAGACCACTGTATTTAATTATGAAAGCTATTGAAAAAGTACAAAACCAAAACCAATAGAAAAAAAAAATACCAGTAACACCAACACCGACTTAATCAAATGTATAATTTTAACAAACAAAACGCTGGCTTTAGTTAACCATGTAGCATAACATTGCAAAATGCGCATTGTTGTGTAAAAAAAGCTACATAGGAAGCGTTTTAAATCGAAGGTTATCGCAATTAACATTTAAAAGCAGCTCAGTCAATTACAATGGAGCATGTAATAAAAATGTGATAAGAAATTAACAAAAGCCAGCGTCGGTCGTCAGAGAACAAAAACAACCATAGACAGATAAGCCAAAACGTTCCTAGCGTGGCGCTTTCTACCTGGAATGCTGCTGCCTCTCAGAAGGCGGCGGCGAGGGCGCGCGGGATGACGTCGCAGTGTGTTCGCGCGCTTCCGACGCCGAAGACGGGCTGCCCGAGCCGCTACCGCCGAGCGCCAGCGCCAGCCCGCTGATGCTGAAGACACACCACCCACGTCACCACAGCCCTAGAGTTGAACTCGATAACCATGACCTAGCTGCTCCAATGTACACCGCACAATAGGCTAACTGTATTTCTAATAATCGCTATAGATTGGCCGCTACATGAACATTGTTCTAAGGATATTTTGGAGCAGATAAGCCGTTCAGATGGAACTAGAATTGTCACGCTATTGTGTTTAGTTAGTGAGACTATAATTAAGTGAAGTCATCGGTGCTTTGGTGTGGAACATCTACATTAATGGATACAATGTATCGTTTATACTCCGTCTTGCACAGTAGGAAGAGTTTTGGTTATTCAAACCTGTGTTACATAGATCTATATAAACAGCCGAGCGAAGCAGAACATTCTCAGCGGGGTGAAGAGATACATAAGCGGTGATGTTCGGTTAGTGGCAAGGCAATCAAGGTGTCAGTTTTATTTAGGTAATCGTAAGCCATACGTATTTGTTTAGTATTAGACTTATCATGCAGACGTACACATAAGTATAACATATAGTATATCTCAAGCCTGAGGCGGTAAGATTTTCCTTTATCTATTAGGTAATTGTATCAAAAAGCTGATATCTTTTAATCTGGCATAACGAACAGAACAATGAATGCTGACGTAAATTAACCTTGCTTTTCAAAAGATAATATTGTGCATTCATACGTCAATCAAAATGATTGGGAGAACGAAGAGTTACGGAAACTGGTGAGGAGTCTGTTAGACGTCTTTAAGCAGGGGAAAATTGGCAATTATAGTCATTAAAGTCGATGAACGAGAAATACTTCGCGCGGAACGTAGCGTGAATGTGAATGAAATGCGTCAGCAGACGGCCACAGTCCTATTTAGTACTTCTAGATCTTTCTTTGTTACATGGTACCGTATATTTCTAATGATAAAAAAATCAGTATTAAAAAGGCATTAAATTTTCTTTTATATAATGGAAACTAAATAAGAATATAGACGATAAAATAGTTTTATGGTAATTTTATAAGAGACCTATGTCCAGCAGTGGATGTCCATTGGTTGAAATGATGAACGATGATGATGAATTTTATATATTTGTAAGTAATATCAAATAATGTAAAAAATTATGTACACAATGCAATGAGTAACTATATATATACTATTAGAAAGATTGTAAACAAAAGGAAAATATATAAACAGAGTACAAAGTAACAAACAAATTATGATTATATTAGTTAAGTTTTGTTTCGGGTCTCCTTTAACATCGATTAAGTTAGAAATGATTGTAGCAAATAAAAGTTGATGAATTCATAATAAGACCTCACCTCACCATGTAGAAGTAAAAAAATATATAGAAAAATGTGTTTATTAATAGAGTACTATTTCCCTCAACTGTATAACCTTACGGAATCATGAACAAGGTCTCTTCGTACGGAAGCTTGATATAACAACAAAGGACATAACATCATACACGCATGTAGCATGTAAAGTTTAACTTAACAATTAAGTAAAACGCATAACGATCAAGGAAGTAAATCAATTAAAGAAAAACCTCTCATTAGCTGATTGAATGAAGTGATGACGGTCAGCGATGACTCTTATCGAGCTTACAATGCGTCATAATACGTATGCACAATCTGCTGTTGACCGCGTAGTAACAAAGTATAGGTAAGTAATGACGTCATTGTCATTAATTTAAAGATTCAACAGTATACTTTTGCTGATTTTTCAATATATATTATGTTCATAACTTCATTTTCACTTCACAATAACTATGATTGCAATTATATATGTGGCTTTTGTCATATGATGCAACACAACGTTTTTTCATGTAACAATTTACATTTGTTATTGAAATATTTATGTACTCCATTTCTGTGCCTAGAATTACCTTTTCTAATTTACCTAGTATATTTTAGAATCTAAAATCATCATAATAATAAAAATGTGATCTGTAAGTTTGTATTACTTTAAAGAAAGCCATGTTTTCCGCATCTTAAGTTAAATTTATGCAGTTAAATTTTAGGTTACACTTGAAGTAACTGATTTATTAAAAGAAATATTAAGGATGGTTAATTGTCTGACATCAACTGGTTGTGTAGCAACTAATTGGAATTTCTTCAGTTTAATGTTACTCAGCTATTGCATCATACGACTCTATTTCGCTCGAGCTTTTGAGTATACAAGGTCACCGGCGAAGGTTGTGAAAGTCAATGATACGTTTCATAATTAAGAACTTAATTATTAAATTACAAACAGGCAACACTGTCCATTTGTAAAATGATAATTGGACAGAGAGACAGTACGGCGTGGAGAATGAAAAACATTATAATTTGTATTAGCAATTAATGAAATAAGCAGATAAACAAATACGACATTATTGTTTGTTACATAAAATTTCCATTAAACATACTAAAGCTTTATCAATGATATAGATAGTAAGCATTAATTTTTGTTTTTGTTAAACGATACGACCAAAATGCGGAAACAATTGAAAAGGAAAGATAAAAACAAATGTCAACGTACGGATTAAAGGACTAAAACCTAATTAAGAATGATATATTAACTGTGATAGCGCGCAGTGACATTGCGTTTGTGAGCATATGTTCAATTTACTTCCTTCCTTTGATTGCGGTGAAACACTGGCACCGTATTAAAATGATTCGGATTTCAGAAATCTGTGAACTAATCAATATTCTAGAAATAAATTACTGGTGATAGGTCTATTGCCGCACACTTTCTATAGGTACTACCGCCAGCTACTATTTCTACCGCCAAATAGTAATGTGCAAATTGTATTGTGGCAACGTGCGTAATGTGGTACTGTTTATACTATCATAACTAGTGCTAATAGACCGTAGACCTCGTGGTCTGTGTGCCTCGCATTAGATGAGCTGTATACTTCGCAAAAGAGGGGTCAGCGCTATCATTATCATTGAATATAATCAGCGCCACATGTTTATGGGGAAGCGCATTCCCTTAACATGAGGGGAATGCTTTACTAATCTTAGCCCCTTGTAAAATAAAAAAAAAATTATGGCCTTATAATTGTTTTACACAAATAAAGACAGCGTTTTCTTTAATAAGCCCTTTGACTACCACGATGGCTACAAGCGGATATTGGAGGTCTATATGAACTTCTGTTACAAGCTTTTAAGATTAGTGACCAACATGTTACAAGTGTATTTCTCAACTTGACCACGTGCAATGTCACGATAACTGATGGACATAACATTAATAATTTGCGGCTGAATGGAAAATAATAACACATTATCCGTTTACATAAGTGTGCGGAGGTCGCGTGAGTCATTTTCATCGGAGGGGTGTCATGTCGACACGACAAAGCATCGTAAACTCGTAACGTTAACCAACTAGTTCAAAAACTAAAAAACACACATTTAGACTAACTCTGTTAAAATATAAACATTTTAAAAGTATATGCCATAAAAAAAATCTAATAGTAGAATGTGCAGGAAACGAAAATAAACTCTTTTGCTAGCATATCTAATTCGCAGACACAAATTCTGGGCTGTCGTCCAAAGCAATCATCGTGCGTAATAATTCAATATTAACAACATCTTGAAATTCCAGTCTGCTGCGGGATTGAGATTTTGTAGAAACTTGGCAGATTATCAACGAAGAAGTTTAATATACCCATTTGATAGGAAGTTGTTTTTGCTATGAGTGTTTATTCTGTAATTAGGACAAGAGACAGATGATACAAAGACAGTATCAATAATTTGCTAAAAACACAGTTAAAAACTCGCAGGTAATGTTTTCTTTTGAAGATCTATTCTAATTTACTTTCTTCAACCCGTGACTCCCTGTCAACTACTCCGTTCAACTACTAATTTAACAATTAGTATTCTTCAACATCTAACTGACTTTGTTAGTAACTCCTATACAGTTCAGGCAGAACGACTCTGAATCTCATTGCCTAATAATATTAGAAGAGCTCCAAAAAAAGGTGTCAGGAGACTGGTGATAAGGAACTATTTGGAAACACACGAATAATTTGTCTTATCTGTATTTACTGATTTATGTATACATATATTTATTTACATGTTTTCATAAATTTGTACAAATATTTCTTCTTTTGCATTTACATATAGAATTCTATGTATATGTATGTATAAATAATTATATGTGCGTACCACATAATGATTATTATTTTTTTAAGCTTTAAATCTAACTTTCACACTTCATTTACCACAGCGTCTCCCACCTGTTAGACTGTTAGAGAATGACCGTAGGCATTAAGTCCGCCTATTGGACCCTAATTTTTTTTTTACGTGGTACTGGTTAACGCTTGACCACGATCCCACCTGGTGTTAAGTGAAGATGTGGTCTATGATGGTAAAGCGCATTAACCTAGCAAATG
>DWLS01006433.1:0-11634 GCA_018246255.1 Pachliopta kotzebuea | reverse complement strand
GAGTATCTCGATAAATAAATATTCTGCTGCGTTCACGTCTTGAATTTGATCGGATTTATTAATAATTGAAAACGGAAAAGTCTCGTAACTATATTTCTTACTATCGATGTTATCCAACTGTATCTGCAATACGGCATTATTTATGATTCTTTCGAATTGATAAGTAATAATTAACACTGACAAGTATTTGAGTCACAGTTTTTGATATTTTAAACCAATATCTAAGTCTTAAAATAAAATGTGCTTAAAAGTTGTAAGAACCTCTGAAGATCAAAATAAATCCAGGACGCCAACGTCGAGCGCTGTCTGTTGACTTAAAAAAAAAGAAACATTGCAATACTCTTCCTGTTACAAGCACGAGCTAATAACAAACAAGGAAAAACGCCGATAGTGGTCCGCGAGTTGATAATCCCGGCAGATGTCCCGGGACGTCCGGAAGGACGACGCGACAGGACTGTCCCGGTATAAGATTCCGGAAAGATTGCCTGCCCTGATTTGCCGGGACAATGGATACTGGAGAATCTTCCCAGTTTATTCCGCGCTAGATTGTTGACAGCTTTTGTATTAATGTCGTATTATTTGTTCTGGAATTTTAAAGAAAACACGTTTAAAAGGATTTTCTTTTATACAAGGCTCAGTGGGATTATGAGCAAACATTATTGTTGTTAATTATGTATACAGAAATTTGATAACACAAACATCATTCTTAAGTAGTTACGTAGTAATTAAGAGCTTAAACGTATACTTTTTTAAATAATCTTTTATTTAATTACTGAATTTGATTTTTAAACATATAATACGTTGAAGGTTCAGTGTTTTGTGACGACGCTATACGTACCTGTAACAACGAGACACTGATAAAGATGGTATAAGTATATGTACCTACTCGCTTGTTCTGCCTTGTGTCATAAGGTGTTCAGTCTCGCTACCCCAGTAATTTCACTAGCTTACAACGGCCTTTAAAACAGAACACTATAATGTTTGAACAGTACTGTTTGGTGGCAGAAACATGAGCTTCGGTACTACCTATCTAGACGATCTCTGGCATCAGTAAACCAACAGTAATTATATATAAGTTTGCTCTATCACGCCTATTCAAAATCACTAACACTGATAATTCTTACCGCCTACAAAACATTTATGTGTTAAAACAACGAAAAGTAATCAAGTATTCTGAGAGCATTCCCATGGTGACAGAATCACGCGGCATGTGGCTCACATGGGCTGACAAAACAGGAGCGTGCATCGGCGCGCGGTGCCCGTAGCAAAAACTATCACATGTCTCGCACCGACCGCGCTCCCGCAACGAATACTTATTTAATATTCAACAAAATTCAAGTTTTTTCACAGTAACAATAAATGTCGCGGCGGCCGGCTGAAAGAAAAAGTAGTACAGACGACGACCTATGTTTAATTCGGTGCAGGGTATTATAAAATTGGGTTATAAAATTTTGTGATACATTCGCACTGCGCTACTGAGAAGGGGTGTTCGGTCTCTTCTTCTCGAATGAGTTTCGTCTTAACGTGTCCCTCTCTGATCCACCCGGGATATGTGCACGCTTCTCGTGATTTACAAACAATGGCTTGTCTACCGCTATGTTCCTGACCGAGGACTTTTGAAACGCTGAAGTACGGCGTCAAATTAAACACTGATTTGTTTTGCATACTAATGTCTGTTTGATATTTAACAAAATTTAATACTTTTTATTCCTAAATTGCCGCCTTTTAATGAATTAAAAATTAAAACATTCCGCATCAGTAAAGAGTAAGCAAAAGATCCTCTAACAAAGAATTAGTTTTTATCTTATAACATTAATTTCGTATCTTGTTTATTAAGAATACTTATGTCGTATACTATATATGAATGAAAAACGGATTAGGCAATAGATAAGAGTACGTATGTATTTTAATTTGAGCTAACAGAAACAAAGATCTTCTGTTGGAGTCTATGCCGCATGCCAAAGCTTTAACTTGCCCATTAATAATGACATTCGACTTTTAAGGCTTGAGAACCGAGCACGCATTGTTGAATTCAGTACGGCGTCTCCTATTGTGGCGTGAACAATAATTTGCAACTGAACCCTGCTTTAAGACGGCGAAAGGATCAAGTAACGGTGGCTTTAGACGAGGCATTAGGCTTTCAAGAGTAATCCTTTTCCACTAAGCTGGATTACCAACTGTTGGCCTACGCATTCTCCCTGCTGTACAGAGTAAGTGATCGCACAGCTACACTTTAAGCTTTCCTAAATAAACGATAGTTAAAAAAACACTACACAACGTTTTTAAAGTTTTGGATATAAATTACTTATTTAATATAATAGTGAGCTAAAGGTACGAATGTACATTTGGATAAAAGAAAACACTGTTAACGTTGTGATGAAATACATAAAGTTGACAGCCGTAACACAACAATGCTGCTGTAGTCACAGAATGCTAATGTCAGGAAATAAGAACGATTTAAAAAAACGCTACCTTTTATACAGAGTTTATACACGTCTCTCTAGAATTGTTTCACGAATATCTGCTTTACAAGACTAGCAGCCGCTGCACTACAGAAGCATCGTATAGTTGCAAAAGAAACAGATACCATCGAATATACTAGGTAATACTAACGGCATAACAAATAGAAGTTTTCGTCGGTGATAAGTTCCGTACAAGTAAATACAGTTCATAGGAAAACAAATATTAAAATGATACTTCTGAAAACTTTATACTGTAACAATTTTAAACAGCTCACCTGACATTGTATTTGTATCTTTGATACCCGTTGTTTGTTGAATTTCTATAGGCATGAGTAAACCTTTGTTGTTATAGTTATATCGCTCTTATAATCCTTTGTATTTTACACTGACATCAACGTAAGTAATCATATCATGTCAAAACTAACTCCATTAATACATAAATTCAATTACAATTTGTGCAAATTAGTATTAAAATTTGTATGTGATAACATGAGCGAACGTAAATTATGTTACACAATATTGGTAAATACATCTTTTCTTCGATACACATTTTTATTATAAATATAGTCTTATTCATAGCAGGGAGAAATGACATATTTCACCAAGTCTAATGGTGATAGTCAAATATATATGAAAATATAACGTTTTATTGTTATATAATGATTTAATGAGATTATTAGCAACAAATTACTTTGGCCTAATCAATTCGGTTGCATTACAAGCTGAATCTACTCTTAGGCTTAAATGAAAGCATATAAAAAGTTAGGGTTTTTCAAACAGTATTCTAGTGTCACTTTACCAGATTTAATTAAAAATATTGGAGTTCAATAAGAGTGCTGCAATCGTGTGTTAAACACATTACTATGGCGTCGAGCGCGCTTCAAAATCTGCTCGTTATTTTGTTGAAACTGTAATTTTTAACGAACTCTACTAGTGTACGCTGCATGATGTAATAAAAATATTAAAATAAATTGTATAAAACTATTTGGTACCTAATACGTAAATTGTTTATAGAGAAAAGGCCTATATTAATTTATGTATAAATAATTTTCTAAGGAACATTTAGTTAACAAATTTAATAACTTAAATTTTTTATCACATAGTTTAAGTAATACATTTGTTTTATTTCTACTGCTCTTTATACACACAACAAGTGATCTTACAAATATCTGAAGCGGGTACCCGGGATCTAATCCATAGTACGATCGAGTCGCTCATTAAGGAGATTTATGGTTGAAACATAAACTTTCCGACGGTGTCGTGCCGCCTAAAGCTTTGTTTACGAGCGAAAGATTGGCAAGATACCGTGTTCACTGCTCCTTACGCATGAAGCGCTATTTGTCACAGTTGATTGGTTAGTTCGTTGATTTAATAAGTCTAAATCAATGATGTTGCGTCAATTTCAATGATGCGGTAGATGGTAAAGCGTGTTTCGCCTAAGATATTATTGATATCATATGTACGATTATTGGAACACGGCTACTTAGTTATAGCAACAGACAACCTGGACGTCAGTTTGCCAGGCCAGTTCAAAAAAGACTACCACCACCCAGATATCACCACTTATACATTTAACTTCTATCTCACATGATGGTAAGTGATTATGAGGTCTTAGATGGTGAAGCATTCTCGTACATAACGTAGGTTTTAAAATATGATGCACAACGATGCTATTACAGCGACAGATTTACATTATCTGGGTGGTGAGTAACCAGAGTGGTACGAAAAACCCGTACTACAGTCAAGAGGACTAACAAATTGATCCAGGGAAGTATCTGTAAACCGTTGCGCTGCGAAGGCTGTTAACATAAAGTCCTGATTTTACCAGTAAATTTTATAAGAAAAAAAAATCTTGTTGAGTATGATATCATTTTTATAGCCTCAGTCAGTAATAACATTTCTTTATTCTCATATATAATACTAGTATACATTCAATCAACTTGTGGGCAGTCTCACAAAATAGATTTTCATATTACAATTTGATCCAATCGTGTCCAGGCATAATACATCGGATTAATGTTATAATTATAATTTAGTAGACAAAAAGTCTCTTGTTCATGTTTCCATAATAATAATAATAAAAGGAAATTTTGCAGGAACAAATACTTACGGTTTTTGAATATCATACTTCTATTATTACATTTTAATTATTAAGAAGGATCAGCTTCGGCGTCAGTAAGTAAACATTGCCGTAGAAACGAATAGATAAAGGCAATTTTATGACTTTTTTTATTCGACGAGCCGACAAGGCTTTCACGTTATGGTAAGTGATATGCTTGCTCATAACAACGTGGCGCTTGTTAAGATAGTATATAAAGCAAAACATAACGCTCCGTGCCTTTAGACATAGTGTGAAGTTTCATTACCTCAGTAATTTCACTAGCTTACAACGCCCTTCATACCGGCATGGTAATATTTGCATACTAATGTTTGTCGGCTGAAATAAAGACAGCAGTAGTACGTACCTAGACGGTTTCCGTGAACAGAGACCTAGCACTGGTAATTTAAAATTCACCGAATGGATACGTAACGTCTAATCCATAAATGTTCATATCTGTTCTCTACATTTTTATTTTCAAATAATTTATTATTTGTGTACGAGATATGGCTATTACAAAATATAATCATGATTTAACTAATGTTTTTAAACTCTTACATGTTACAATGTGTATAGGAGAGGAGAATGCCGGGAGAGGTCGGAATCTCCATGTTGAAATATCGCGCAGTTCGTGCGAACCGGGCGGCCGTATCGACTGCCCGTAATCCGATAATAATGAATAGGAAATAGTACGGGCATGCCCCAGTTGAAAGTTCCCCGAACAACTGCAGGCACGAAGTTTTATCGCGGAGCATAATTCGGCCCCACCGTCACGCGCTGTCCGCTCCGGTTTATCGAGTAACCCGATAGTTCCCTAGGGTATACCGAAGAAATTCACAACAATACCACTCGAACAACGTAAATAAACTCAACTTTCATACCTTAAAATAGTTTCCAACGTACAATAGTGAAACAGTTTTTCCAAAAATACTGTCCAATTTTTTATAGTGTTCAGTCCGATATCTGTGTGCCCTTTGCCAATTTTAATTTTCATGGACCGAAATTCACTTCAGGCCTATTCTAAATGTTTTAAAACTCCTACACCGATATGCTGGACATTCTTACATCTAAATAATTTTTATTTTATTAGTCTTTTATCTGAAAACTATGACAAAAAAGGAGCTTATTCTATCCGGGATAAAGTATGAGAATACCATATTATAGTACCGTGAAAATTTTGTATGGTGAACTAATAGTTACACCTAAATATGTTTCATGGCACGTTAATTTGCAATAGCAGAATTAAAAGAAAACACTAATTTACGAATATGTTAAAACTAATTTTGGTATATGTTATCTTGATAACAGGTGTCAACCAATAAAATATAGTAATCATGTCGAACTCTGACTTCACTCATCGCATTTATTTTTTTGAAATCTACAACACAATTTTGTTATAACTGTAAACAAGTAATGCAGGAGTGACTAACATATTTATTTAAAAATACCTAATAATTTTCTGTGTCTCCATTATAAATATCCATGTAAGCCGAAAAGCTCGGTCTCCGTGCTAATATAATAATAAGAATATAAAATCTTAATACATAATAAATATGTCTTTAAACAACTACTATCCCGAAAACTTAAAATATACTATTTCATAATTTTTATTGCAGATGGTTCAATGACATACTCTATAGATAAGCTACTATTCGTGGAGGACTATCAATAATAATTTTATAAGTGGCAAAAACCATTGGTAATGAAACAATTAATGTATTTGTTAATATCTCAATTAATATTGTAACAAAAATATTTCGTAAGACCATGATGACAAACTGATCATATAATAAATTAAGTTACATTTGTATAGTTTCCTTCAGTCAATAATTGGGAAATAAATTGTTATACGTTTAAGAGAGCATTACGTTTACATTAAGCTTAGGACAAAGTCGTTAGTAAAATTTTATTTCAGATTATAAATAGTAAAACTTTTTTATAGTTTATTGTTCGACTGAAAGAAGTATGTAGGGCATGCTAGAAAGTTCCATCAATCGACTTGTCATCAGAAAACGAACCCGGTTCGTTCCGAAGCCGCTTTTGTTCCATTGTGGCACACCCTTTGTTCCATGATCACGGATAAATTATTTTCCTTCTTTGCTTCGTCTCCTGTTCCATTTCGCTCGTATTAGTTCCACCCGATGCGCAACGATTAAACCTTTATGTTTGGATGATGCGAAAATCATTCTTTGCCCTACAATTTCACGGCTTGTTATAACGATGATCTAAATAATACGAGAGTAGAAATTGGTTCATGGTAAACATTTAAAAATGAAATATATATAAAGTTACATAATATTTTTGGCTTTTAGGTGTTCGTAGCTTCATGCACATATATATTCTTTTTTGAGGGCATTTGGGAGTATTACCTCATTTTGTTCTAAAACACACTGTCAACCAATTTAATTTTTTTTATTTCTAACCCCAAAAAATATAAAATTTGTTTCTCATGAGAAGTGATTAATTTAGACATCTTTAACAAGGTTAGTCATAAAGGGTTATGTTAGGTTACAGATTTAAGTAGAGAGATATAAAGTTGTTAATTCATGTCTCACCTTGACGGTATTTAACAGCGACATACATTTATTATCAATTTTCTCTATTTATTAAAACCTCTAGTACGGATAACATACTTGTTATATATTTAATTCTGACTACAAGCTGTATGGTTCAAATGTTAATGTGTACCCGTTAAAAGAAGTACTATCACTACTCAATTTGGTACTGGAATTTTTTCAGCATTACAACTCACATGCTACCACTGGAAGCACAGTGTGCCTTTTACTTTGTCATATTAATACCTTGCAGTGTACTTAAATATTGTGGTTAGAACAAATTACAACTAACGATAAAGTGATGTAGCCTTTGTTAGTACTCATCTAGTTTGTGTTTCAAAGTTCTTCTTTCTGAGGTAACACGATGACATTAATTGAAAGCTATGTGCAATATCTCTTTAATGTTTCATTAAAATGGATTCTTTTATGATCATTCGTATGACGATAAATGTTAACCTATTTGCTTCTTCGGCTAATAGTTCAGGTGATAAGCGATATAACAAAGATAGTTTCCGCTGCTCATCCATAGAGAGATTTCCATTCGAGACTCTAATTATTTCCAATGATAAGAGGTGCCGCGACGCGATCAATCGACGCCACTCCTCGTTGATAAGGCGCGTTGTCGCTTTGATTGATGCCACTAACCCACGGACCACTCATGACTCCTATTAAAACAACTAGCCGCTAATGGGCCTTGTTATCCATCAAATAGCCGAAAATTAAGACATATAACCACTACTCAGCGACGCCCAGACTGACTTATCTAAATTACGAAACCACTATTTTTATGGAAACAATTACGTTAATGGTAACGACCGCCGTTGAATCTTCTTATTGTAAGGTAGCTCTAGGACAATAAAACTTTTAGATGGAAGCTTTCGTTAAATTGAGATGGAGCTCGGAGGTTAATAATGTCATCTCGAAGAAGTAAATTATTAGGTTATTTAATCATGAATACTTTTTATTATGCAAAAAGCAGTCAGTAAACCGTTGAACTCGAGATTGGTCTCTCATTACCTACATTTTTTAACCTTTGTCATAATATTTTAGAAGACTAAAATATTTAGATATTCATACGACAAGTGAAACGAAAACCGTTTTAAGACATGCTCGGTTAAAAAAATAAACTATAATACAAAATAAATAACTATAATATGATCATTGAATCTATTGATTTATTGTATATTATATGTTGTGTTTAATCACAGATTAATAGTGACCTTTTGCATTGCATACATTTTCTAGGGACTCTGTTATATCTTTAGTAGTTACGAAAAGACACTGTTTTGTTTGTATCCTTGATTCCAGATCATTTTTAATTTAAACTTTTTTACAATCCAGACCTCTCTGTTATTAATGTACCGTTAGAAAATATTTACTTTTCGGTCTAAAAGCTGGTGCATATAGGTGTAACATAGATTATTTCCGTAAAAATACATTTGGAAGCGTAGCTTACATTTTAGAAAAATGACATTTGGAATTCAGTAAAAAAATTATTTAGTATATTTAGCTTTGACTGAAAAGTTTGTCAACGCCTTTACTGAACTAACAAAATTAAGGCGTTTTAAGTGTTATTGTCTTAAATGTAACAAATGATGCTTAAGGTTTTTTCACAAATATAGGCTTAGTACACAAAATGTTTTTATTTAAAATTTTATTTAAATGCGTTGATTGATAATCAGACTATATCATTAACAAGAAAGCTGTTAATTTGATACAAGAGTAGATGTCTAATAGAAGCCTTGTAACAAAGATTAAACGTTTACCATCCAATTCAACTTAACAACTAAACTGTTATTTTACGGTGATCTCTGAGAATAGTCCTTCCACAGTAGACGCGTTCATGTTATCCTTAATTATATGGCCAACATAAAATGTAAAAGTATATTGAAGGATGTCACGAACCACGTGAAGTAAACTTGCTAACGCTCTATTTTAAAACTGTGCTACATGTTTATATAATTTTATTACCTAGGTATAAAAAAAAATTACAAAGGAGACCACAAACGATCGCGTGTCGAAAATGTAACCGGTAACTTAGTAACCGTCTTATTATCTTCAGCGCTCGCATCCCAACTGTTGCGTTGAAGTGTGAATATATTATCCTTTTGTACCTAAATATAATTGCTTCAGTTGTTGTGTTATAAATATAGTTGCACGAATTTTAATTATTGTAATATTAAATGACATATTTTAAAAATTACAGATATTCTTGTCTTAATTTTCATGACAAACTACTTTCTGTGTTGTAACATTACTTGAAGTTACAATTAAAAACTTGTTTGAATAAATATTTGGGGGACCAATAAATAGGTATCACTGTTTTTGGTCTTTATTGCACATGAGTTTACGTTTTTCATATTAATATAACCAATAGCTTGCTTACAAGTCATATAAATACCAATGCACTAGACTCACTTTTCATATGGTATTAAGTAAAAATGAGGCTGTGTATAGTGAAATGTGCTTAACCAAAATCCTTTGACTATTATACGTGGAGGCAGGAAATAGAACATAGGAATATTGTAATATATGACGACAAATTTATAACATAACGGTGGTAGCTAACCATAGGTTTAGTTGGTAGATCGGAGGGAATCCTCCAGTTCATTTATTTTTGATCTTTTTTTGTTAAAGTGATAATATAAAGTGTGAAGTTGAAAAATATTATACTTTAACCAAAAAGAAATGTCTAAGGTATACTAAATTCTCAGGCACAGTATTATTAAACGTGTTAGTAGAAATATTAAAGTAAAGAAAAAACTTAAGTTCTTTATCCAAGACTTTATAATAAGAAGGTTTTGAAAGTTTGTAGGAAAACTGTCTTCAAATTGTAGCACAGACAAACTTCAATAGGAAAAAACTTGTTATGATATTTAACTTTCTATCAAAAACTTTTTATTAATAGAAGGTTTCACTAATTCTTTTTTCGATTATGCATAATAAAAAGGTTCTACGGTAACATTTAAGCCTTAATCAAAATAAAATTTTGAAACATAGCTTTTGGGAATTTTTTTTTATTGAATTCGAAGACTACGAGGACTGGTTATTTTTTTAATAAACGACGAGAGTACCAAGATGTTCCACCTGATGGTAAGTGAATCGCATGATTGTAAGCACGTGTTAAATCTCGTTACTCCAGTAATTTACTAGTTTACAGCACTTTTATAAATAAAGCAATGTAATATTTGCACAGTAGTTAGCGTCAAAAATAGGAGCTGCTGTGGTACCTACCTAGACAATCCTAGACATCAGTGACCTAAAGAAACGTAACGTTATGATCACAACAATAGAAAAAATAAAAGGTCGAATAGATGAATATTCGCGTATTTTGCAACTACCATAAAAGTAAGCTTAAAAACTAGGAATGTCATAACATTATGAAAGCTATTAGTGACAGGAAGGCGGTCTATAGTAATTTCACAGGCGGTCGGTTTTCAATTTGCCGCGGCCCTCTGCTGCGGCTACTATGTGCCCGCGAAGGATCACGCATCGCTTAAAATGGTGTTTGTTTCCAGAACTGGAAATCTGCCAAGCACAGTCCAACAGAGATCAAACATATCCTCAAAACCAATTCAGTTCAATATCATTTAAATCCAAAAACAAAACCTTGTACGGTATAAATCAACCTTAAAGGATCGTGGTTTAGTTTTTCAATGTGAGGTTTTAAGAAGAAATCTTTGCTTCCGTCCTTCGTTTTACAAAATAGGTGTATTTTTCATTAAAACCATTAATACTAAACGCATCATTATAAAAAAGCTTTAATAATACTTATTTGGTGATGTAGTCAATTTTTTTAACAAACCATAGTTTTATTATTATACACGTAATTTACTTTACTTATGTAAACTGTACAAATGCACAATATAATTTATAATTCTTTATAAACAAATTGCTTTTTGTCGATTAGTAAATAGGCCATTGGTAATTGAACCCAATTACTTTAAATATAACATCCTGCTAAATTAGCATTTACAGGTCCGAAGGCAGTTCGTAAATAAACATAATAAGTGTAAATTGCAACAGCGAAGGCGTAACGAACCAAATAATATTTGACAAGCAGTAAATATTAAATTGGACGAAAGAATAACAGATGCCGTAAAAAACTAACGAGATGCCGACTCGTAACCATAACGAGTGATGGCAATTAAATCAATTTATTTAAGACTTGATCCAACCCAGCTTTTCTGTTTAAATTTAAATAACAGACTTCGTTAAGCCTTTTTATTTTTCATTGAGTTCCTTAAAATATACAGCGATAGTTTGAAGAACCGAGAATTGTTTAATTATATCCAGGAGTTACACATGTTTTAGTTTACAACCTGTGTTATTACTTCATAAACGTGTCTGTTAAATAAGTATAATTTATTTTGATTCATGTTATTACTAGGTATAACGACAGGACTTTAGACTAATACATTTGAATCTAAAACGTATTCAATGAGAATAAATTAATCATGGAAATGAAATAGGATGTTTTAGACTTATTAAGAGCACGTAAACATAATTATAATCCAAA
>DWLS01006432.1:0-11634 GCA_018246255.1 Pachliopta kotzebuea | reverse complement strand
TCTCGACGATTATTTTACTCAGAATAACTGATAATTGCTCATTATTATTATTGCACACACGGTGTGCAACTCGTCTTCCAACCTTGTAAAGCAATTGCACACACATTGTGCAATCGGTCTCGAAGGGGTTAAAGGGGTGTCAGGGGTCCCAAACAACGTCTCACAGGACCCAAGCCAACTCTCTTTTTAATCCTGGTGCACCCTGCCACATAATCCACAAACCAAGCTCTAGCTCCTTACCAGACCACGTTGGGCCAGCGTGGTGAAAGACGGCTCAAATCTCCCTGCTGCTTAGGAAAGCTCGTGTCCAGCAGTGAACTTATATCAGCTGCTGAAGACATACAAAAGGTCTATCACATACCTGGAATAACTAACCCTTCATTTAAACCCATTTACTATATTCTTAATGCGTTTATTGATATTGTTATAAGATTATTATATGATTGTGTAGATAAGGCCTTTGATCATATAATGCGTCTACTCGTTGTACGCTGTAGGTAGGTGAATAAGTTATAATATGAGTATTTGAATAGTTTTAGGTGAAGTTGCGAAAGAAGTGGTGAGCCCCCCACCCGGTGAAAGGGAAGCTCCGGAGAAGGGCATACTTATCATGTAAGTATTATTATGGTTAATAATGATTATTTAATTTATTGGTGGTAGGTCTTTGTTGCCGAAGCTCCTACTGCAGCCGACAAACACAACTGTGCGAACTTTACTGTGTTCTGGTTTGAAGGGTGCTGTTTGCTAGTAAAATTACTGGGGTAACGAGACAACATCTTAACTAGCGCCACGTTGTTGTGAGCAGGCGTATTATTTTATATCAAGTGACGTTTTGATCGACTCTGTAGTGGGTAGTAAATAAATAAATTAATAAATAATAAGTTATATGCCAATACCGTCATAGGGTAGTCAGTAATAATGTGATTAAAGAGTGTTAACAACTCTGCTGTTTTATTTAAAAAGATACCACTATAACATGGTATCAGGTGTCTGTATTGTAGTGATAGTGTTGTTCTATGTCAGATAATATTTAAACAAATTAAATAAAGAAGAAAACGTTAGGAATAATGTATAAAGGTAAAGAAGAATGTATAGGCTTTGCTTCCATACAACAACCGGCACCGCTCGCTCAAGAAGTAAATATACTGGAGAAAATGGAATGGGTTCGATTACTTTTTGATAGCTTTGGAAAGAGAAACAGCATCAGCGAAAGAAAAATGTGCTTTGTTTATGCTCGTCATTGGTAAATATGGTCGCGAACTATACGAGGAGCTGAATTTAGAAACGGATAAGTACGATTATAATTTACTATGTAAAAAATTTTATGAACACTGTGATCAAAAAAAAATTATTAATGATGAAAGATATATTTTTTGAAATTTATGAAAATGAATGGAAATTTAACAATTTTTTAAGTTCTCTAAAAATAAAAGCGAAAAAATGTGAATTTGGATCTTTAAAAAATAGTCACATACTTACACAATTAATTAGAGGGGTGAGAGACAGGTAAATGCGAGAGAAACCACTGGCGAAATCTAGTTTATCGTTGGAAGAGGCGATCGGATTATGCCGAGCGGTTGAACGGGCATGTGAGCAGGCGGAGGCTTGCAGCTCACGACAAGCTGGTGCAGGTGCAGAGGACACCGTGGAGTAAATATCGCGGAGCAGGGACAAGCAGCTACTACAGTGCACTTTCAAGGGCCACGTCAATTACGATTCGGAGCAGACAAAAATTATGGGAAGTGGACGCGCTGGTGGTGAACTAATTAAGTGTATGAGGTGTAACTTAACCTATGGTGTTCGTGACAAGTGTCCTGCACTGGAAAGCAAGTGTTATCGTTGCAGTAGAACAGACCACTTCGCGATGTGTTGCCGCGTTAAGTTTACCCGAGAGGTGCTGGGAGCCGACGGGACTGATGAGAATAATAAATATGAAGACAGTTACGGTGAGGTACATTGGTGGGAACCTGGATGAGTTTTTGGTGAATAACGTTTCTGTAGAGACACTAGACTCTTCTCGTGAAACTTTGCATGCCGATATTAAATTAAACGATGTGTTTATTGAATTTAAATTAGATAGTGGTGCAGATGCGTTGGTGATGTCTTTAAATTCGTACAAAGACGTTAGCTTTTAAGTTTGTTATTTAAAACAATGTAATACCGTCTTGCGAGAGATAAGCAAGAAGCGGTTTGCCAGTAGTATCAACCTATATATTTGTTAAATGTAAACTGTAATAACTTATTGAGTTTATGTGCATGTGTTGAATAAAGACTGTTGGCAAGAATTAATTATTTAAGCTTAAACAACATAAATATTGATGATAACATATTTGAAGGCTTAGGTTGTTTGCCTTTTTTTGTAGTATTGTAACTGACCCTAGCGTCCCGCCGGTAGTAAACGGTCCGAGAAAAATACCAATAAAATTAGAGCCTAGATTGAAACAGGAATTAAATAATATGTAGTTAGGTATCATTATAAAAGAAGATGGTCCAACTGATTGGGTCTCGAATATTGTAATTGTTCAAAAACCAGACAAATCATTACGGATTTGTTTAGATCCTAAAAATTTAGATAAGGCAGTTAAGTGGAGCCTTTTTCAGTTAACATCATTGGACGAAATGACTAGCAATTTATCTGATGCAAAAGTGCTCTCTAAATATTTGGAAAAATTTGTTAAATAACATGTAAATTAACAAATTTTTCCAAATTTTTAAAGGACTCCTTTAACATGTCATAGTGTTTTAAGAGATTGCTGTACACGCCTGTAACTGGCTTACATACCGGTACCTATTCTTATAATTGTTAATTTTAAGCTTGAATATTTTGTATGTACTGCTGTAGGTGTGCCTAAATAAATAAATAAATGCGATGAAAAGAAAGGTTTTTATATGATACGTTTAGATGAAAAAAGTTTGAAACTATGTACATTCTCAGCGCCTTATGGTCGATATAGAGTTTTAAGGATGCCATTCGGCATTAACTGTGCGCCGGAAACTATATTAATAGTGAGCGTAATGTTCATAGTATAGGCAAAATACAACTTTAACTTGTATAATGTTCTATAGTTAAAAGAAGGAAGGAGTAATGGGTAGTAAATAAATACATAAATAAATAAAAAGTTATATGCCAATACCGTCATAGGGCAGTCAGTAATAATGTGATTAAAGAGTGTTAGCATCTCTGCTGTTTTATTTAAAAATATACCACCATAACAGACTCGTAATATAATAAAAACATATTTTTTTTAAAAACCGAGACCAACATCTTTTTTTGTGGTCTAAAAACTGTCCAACAAGCTATGGTTTGCCCAAAAAATTTCATATTCGATCTAAAGGCGAAGCGACCTGCGCGAAATCAGCGAAGCTTTAATCAGATGATAAGTGATACGTCTGCTCATAATAGGAACTCTAAGATATTTACTCAGTATGTCATTGTGCTTGTCTTCTTCCGACATACGATCTTTTTTTACTTTACGTCTCGTTACTCCAGTAATTTTATTTTAACAAACCGTACTTCAAACCGGAACATAGTAATGTTAGTACAATACTGTTTATCGGCTGTAATAGGAGCTGCGTTGGTACCTAAATGATTTCCGGCAACAGGGACCTGCGATAAATTTTAAAAAGTTTTAACTTAATTATCCTTTAATTATTATTAAGTTTAATTATTTCTTTTCTCGTTTAAGGTCGGGCATTACAACGGAACCCGGGCGCGTGCCGAAGCGAGTCAGTTTCGCGGACGGGTATAAGCCGGGCCAGGACTCGGACGTGGAAGAACCGCCGGTAAAAAAGGTAAAGTGTATTTGTTAAATAACGATTTGTTATTTTACGATTCAAATAAGATGTCTCTCAAAGAGCTATGGAATGCAGTCCTTCGAAAAGGGCGTGTGGCCTTCTGGGGTCGGCAATAAGCCAGTGGTGCTTCTGGTGCTGCAGACGTCTATAGGCTATGGTAACTGCTAACCCTCGGGCAGGCGGGATGAGGATAGGGATGCTTTCGTAGCGGCGGTAGGGACTGACCTCTCGTGCCCTGTCGCTGATAGATCCGAGGCATAGCATTCGTAACGGCTGATGGCTTTCGCGGTAGGTTTAGTGGGTAGGGGCCGACCAGGCCGAGTGCTACACACTTCTCCGGGCCCACCCAGGGCACCGGCGGAACGTCCGTAAAAGGATTCCCCCGCGTTAAAAAAAAAAGGGACTGACCTCTCGCTGCCGGCAGTGGTGCGCTCCATGGTCGGAAGCGAGGCGTCGAGGGATGCGGTATCCCGGTCCTGCGACTACGTTATGACGCAGAAATGGGAGACTGAGCGTCCCAGAGAGCGGGCGCCGAGGGGCAGGACGCGGTCGAGGCGCAGACAGTTCACCGCCAACAGGCGGGGCCGAGCGCATGACCGTTACACCGCCAGATGGGGGGTTTGGGTCGTGTCCCACCACGCTGGCACATTGCCAGTTGGTAGGGAGTGAGCATGTACCGGTTGATAATGATAAACGTACGATTCTTTAAGTCTATATCTACAATGTTCAACAAGATTTACTTGTTTGTACAATAGAAAAAGAAGGTGCGCCGTAGTGGGTGCGCGTGGCCGTGCCCGGCGACGCACCCTGACCACGTGGCGCTGTGGGACGCCCTGCCGCCGCCGCCCCCTCCGCCCGGCTCACCACCACCACCAGTCCGCGCCGCGCCCCCGCTGCACCTGCTGCGCGCGCCGCCTTCGCAGCCCGGCTCGCACTTGCCGCACAGGCCTACACTCAACATACCTATGGGACTGCCGCCGCGCCTACACAAAATTGGTACATAACTATAAACTGTGTTTGTGTGAGTACCGGAATGGCCCAGGCCATTTCCATGCTGGACTTCGTTTAAAGCGAACAATATACACACATTCAATCATAGAAAAATAAAACACGCGAAACTAAACTTTAACCCGTTACAATACAAGCAAATTTACCGTTACGTAGTTGTATAAATTAAGTTCGTGTTGCCTTACTAAAATCATTACCATTGAGCTTGCATGCGATACTCTAGAGGCAATGGGAATTGATACATTGAATTCGATATATCAAAATTCATTGTACAGTTTGTATGAGCAGTTGTTAATACATTTAGTATCAAGCCAGCAATGGATGATTATATAACAGGATAAACGTTGAGTTTCATATACAGCGGGAGTGTATAATCAATTCGCAGGGAGTCATATCCCGTTTAAATTAAACGCAGGATAATGGTCAGCGGTCTAAACCTCGTTTAACGGTCTTGATCCTAAGTTATGTGAGGATTAGCCTTATCTTAATAACAGGCGGCATTAATAATGGCCCCAAGCAGTCCGATAACATAGCCGTTATCGCAGCGAGTTGCTTGATTTGGTAATTTCAGAAAATTGTATTCCGCTTCATAAATTTCATCACCTATGCTTCTAAAATAAAAAAAATTAAAAAGGTCACTTAATGAATTTACCTAATTAAAGTAAGTTAATATGTTTTTGAAAAGGATTGTTTAATAACAGTAATAAGAACACACAACTCTTAGTTCCGTTCTATAACAAAACTCTACCAGAGTTTTTAGTAAAAAACCTAAAATATTTTTACATATAGAATAAAGTTTTGAGCTGAAAAAAATTTATATTATTATTTCATTATAAAAATTTACAATAAATCATTAAATAATGTCGTTTAAGCTATAGCAAACTGAACAATATTATAAAACAAAGGAATAGTTAATAATCAATTTAAGAACTTGTGCTATTTTATTTTAACAGGCGCTTCGCTTCGTCATTGGATATAAAGGTCATGAATTCTATTTTAGTGGATTTTTTTTCCGCCGCCGGATAGCTACACTAGTTACAACAGTAGCAATATTAGTGTACGTTTAGGTTAATGGGCCATTTTTGTATATGGAGGAAATGCCTACGCATACCTGCCTTCGCAAGGGCAAAGATAGGTTATGTCGGACTCGCACCGACTAAAACTTCCAAGATGTCCACCTGGTCGCTTTGCGGAGGGGTAACGGGTACAGAAAGATATCCGCGATCCGGGCAGCGCCGGCCGCTAAAGCAGCCCCTTCACAGGGGGAGGTTTTTTTTTAATAATACTAGTTCCCCTTTGTGTTGTGGGTAAAGGATTTGGATTTCTTTATTCTTATTAAATTTCCATTTTCTATTTATTTCTTATCTTTCCATATTCTATCCATTCACTTCATATTATCTTTCTTCCCTCGGGGGGGAGGGTTAATAGGCCGTGGGGTATGTGTTCCGAGTGCCCAGCGTCAGATGATATGTATACGTCGTATTAGACGAGTCAGCGATATCATAACCAGAAAATATATATGTGTATGCCTGTATGTCTTCGTGCGTGTCTGATGTGTTTGGATCAATTAATCAACACACAAGCCTCTCAGCTAGATCACTATATATGGATACTTACCCTTTATTGATCCAAACCCAACGTATATCAAATGATAAACATCTTTGAATTAACTATACAAAGCCTTTTTTATACATAAAAAGAAGAAGAAGAGAAAGAAAGAAACCGTTTATTTGAATTTAGTACATACTTAAGGAACAAATATAAATAAATAGTTTATGTATCTTCTCTATGAAATGACTATTTGGAAAAAAATTTTGGTTATATTATATTTATATATAATATTAATGTATATACAAATAGTATTATGTATGGAACAATTTATATACCAAAAAACTAAGATTTACCTATTTTTAATCTTGATTATTTTTATTAAAGATCTTGTAAATTGTTTAACTTGATTTGGCCACATTTTTCTTATCACTTAACATCACGTAAAAGCAAGTGTTAAGGTTCAATAAAAATATAACCCCAGAAAAAGGGTGTGTTGAATTTAACTTGTGAATAAACGAAGGCGGGAGATGAGTTATTGGGGAATGGTTTTAGTTATAATTTACTTGAGCTGTTAAAAACTCAAAACTATGTTTGCTCTGTTTATAGAAACTCTTTACGTCTTACCTGAAGAGTTTCGGGTTCGATTTCATATCAGCTAGAATTTCGGTTAAGGAAAACATACCAATAACAAGAACCGTTATATAGTTTAAGCCATAGCTTTCCGTCAAACCGCACTTAACGCAGTGGATATTTGGTCTTGACTGCACTTGTAAGAGAAAGCCTCGTTCTCACTAGTGAAAAACATTGGGTTATTTATATTATTTTATTATAGTAATATCTGTTTTCAGATACGAACTCGCCGCTACCAGTGTTCATACCGACGGAGCCGCCGCCGAGCCTGGTCAACTTCCCCTAGCGCCTGGTTCTCATGCACGCCAAGTACTCAACCAATTGTATCCGTTCTGGTGTTATACTGTAAATATATAAATATACAAGATTATATTTATAAGTAACTTTCTTCTCATACATGTTTTGTAAATACTTTTTTTTAATAAATTTCCTTCTAAGCCCAATCGCTGCCAAACCTAAATTATATAAAGTCATTACCGTTGCCATTTACATGTTGAGATTTATATACGAAAAGCTCTGTTTATTACTTACTAAGAACACGTACATAAATATGATTATGTACAGTCATAAAATTAAAGGAGAGTATAAATAGAATGGACCGGTCGCGCTGGAAATCTATTGGAGAGGCCTACGTTCAGCAGTGGACTGCAATAGGCTGAGATGATGATGATGATGATAAATAGAATAAGTATAGTAATCCCTAGCAATGAGAAGGTAACAGGACTCCTTTTGTACCTGCGTAAGATGTAGTAGAAATCACGGAGGAGGATCAAAGAGCCATGCGCTAATCCCAGTATCCCAAGGGGTTCCGCACAACACTGTAGATACCACCAACACGCATGACGCTAACCAAACCACCTCCTCCGATATTATAAACATTCGCCTCATTGCAACATCACGCCGTCCTCGCTTCAGAGTGCGGCGCCCCAGCTACAAACCGCGTACACAAGGTACACCCGCGATATGATGCAGAGCTTCCAACACAGGCGAAGGTGGTCGGAGAACGGACCCGAGTCCGTCTTCAACGACCGAGTAGATTCGCAAGACACATGTAAATGAAAATCCGCCGCCGGACAACTACACTTACACAAGCAGTAGAAACACTAGGTTAGGTTTAGGTCAATGGGCCGTGGGGTATGTGGTCCGCGTGCCTAGTATCAGACTAGCTGTATACGTCGCAAAAGACGAGTCAGCGCTAACATCATCAGAGAATATAAGGGTCAAAGAATGAAAATGCAATAAAACGGTACACAACTTTCTGTAAATTGGAAAAAGCTAGATATTCACAGTTGTCGATTAGTGTCTTTGTAGATAACGGGATAATATAGTATAGTTCATTGGGAAGCTACTAATCGTAATGAAATGCGATAATTCTGGGCATTGGATTCTTCACATGGGATGCGTACATAGTTTCAAGTTGGTTACATTCCTCTATGAATGTTTGTGGTCACAAACAACTGTATGTTATAATATGTTTGAAGAACAAGTATATTAGTCCTGGTACTACTTGACACTGCCAAAAACGAGTATACTCGAACAAAGTGCGCAGGAATTACATGACGTAATTCACCCATACCCTTTTCATCACCGGACGACAAGACTCACGGACTCCATCCTTATGTTGTAAACATCCTCAGTTTACGCACTAAGAGGTTAGACTCCTCGTTTTTAATAAGGACAGCTAAGGAATGGAACAACTTGCCGGCGTCAGTGTTCAAGTACAATTACGATGTGGGCGTCTTCAAAAGAGTGAATAGGCATTTGCTAGGTTAATGCGCCTTACCATTATAGACCACATCATCACTTAACACCAGGTGGGATCGTGGTCAAACATTAACCTGTACATTCGTAAAAAATAAAACAAAGTGGTCATATTAGGCCGTTGACGGTGAAGCGTTATCGTTCAGGATACTCTTGTCAAAATACTTGCGACTTTATCCATAACTCCACGGAAATGGTTGTATTTAGAAATTAGAACTATTTTCATATATTTCAATGCAGTATTTGGCAAGGCATCGTCTCTGTGGCGAAGGCGCAGTTTCTCTTCACACGTCTTGTGTGAGACATCGTTGTGCTGTTTACATTTCCTTACAGTAAATCTTTTATAAAATATGAGAATAACTATAGACATGATTTAAATAATATTTTTACTGTGCCTTCTCAATACATTTACGTCAATTTTATGTACGTCCATAAAAATATTTCGTTCGTCGTGTTTCCAGTAATTCAAGAAGCATAATTGTAATACTAGAAATAAAAACAGGTTAATACAGCCTCTGTACAGGTTATCTAAAATAAATACTCGTTTGCGGGGCGACTCAGTACGCTATTATAACAAGATATTAGATCATATTTTGAATCATCCGGAAAGTAAAATAAATTTTTTTTTAAAGTTTCGTTATGTGAATAAGTTTATTATGAGTTAAATGATTACTTGAATGATCGAACAGCGAGGTATCCGCAGTCAAGTTCAACAACAACAAGTACAAGTTGATGTAGTGTAATAATTGATGTTAATATTATTTTTAAAACGACTGCTGCTGAGTTTCTGACGATCGAATATTTAGAAGCGACGGTAGACTCTAATTTATTGACGTTCAAAAAGTATTTCTTTGTAATCTATTTTGAATAAATGACTTTGTATTTAACTACTATTTTCGAGGTCACAAGGTGTTGATAAGCTGGTTTGTTGTCTCCTATCCTGGTTAGCTACTGCTCTCTTAAGCTATCTTAAGGAACTCTAGAAGATGGTTTCAAATGGGACGTGGTAAGGTTCTTCCAGGGTCGGTAAGGCTCTGGCGATGCTTCTGGTACAGCATACATCTATAGGCTACGATAACTGCTTATCATCAGGCTCTATGCTTATTTTCACCTTAGTGGTATAAAAAAATATAAACATAAAAGGCCACAGCGACCATCTATCACCATCGGCGCCTTGTTATCACTTACTATCGCATGAAAATTAGGTACAGTGTTAGATGATTTGTAAATGGAAAGGAAATAAGGTATTTTCTTTTGCGGGTGATGTTATCGAAATAAAACAACAAAGTTTAAAAACAATAAAATAGATTTTCATTTATTGTGAGACGAAAAATACAACAATGGGGACTTATCACCTAAAATGGTTAGTGGCAGACTGTCATGTCAAAACAACTGGTTGATACTCAGAGGCGCCGCCTGCTGCGGACCCCTGATCCATCATGTCTTTCATCGGGAAACTCGCGGCACATAACGAATAAACTGAAACGGCAACATCGTACACAAAACTATACCGCGACCTCGCCTAACTCGCTGAAACCGTAACTAACGTACGAAACTTGTGAACTTTGAATAGTTTTTTTTCATTTTAACTAAGTTTTTTTTTTTTAAAAAAGGCTTTATTGATTCGAAGCTAATACTTAATTACATATAAGGTTTTGTTTAATAGTTTTGGTACGGTACCGCTGCGGAGCACCTCACAAAAAAAAACGTAACAACTCTCAATACCTCTACTATGAAACGTCCTATACAAAAATTGAACATTGCCGATTCGCTAAATCGTTTCACTTTATTTATTTATTATTATTTATTTATTTATTTATTACTAAAACAAGTGGGCGGCGAGCGGGCTGCCGCTCGGGCGCGGGTCGCGTTCGACTCCTCGCCAAGTCCTTTAAGTACATGTCTTACTTTATAAGTTGAAAAATGCCACTGCTGCGATCCTACGTCGCCTATACTGGCGGCGGCGGGGCGCGCGCGGTGCGCGTGCGCGTGCTCGTGCCCGTGCGCGTGCGCCCCGCCGCCTCGCTATTGCTCATAAGAGAAAAAATTACAAAATCAATTCGTTACACCGTTAGACTATATATATTTGTTTAATAAACTTGAAGTATTTATCCAATAATCAATAAGGTACATTATAATAATTGAATAATTAGTATTTTGTTTCATAAGAGAACTAGCATTACAAATAAATACCTTCAGCTATACAATTTTAATGTTTATTTCCTATTTTAAACATTTCGAAGATGTTTAAAGTGGGCTACGTACGGGTTCGGTTTCTACGGAGGAGCGCGCGGGGCCCGCGCCGGCCTCCCCCGTAGGAACCGCTAGTATGATGCGTCTACGCTTCGAGATATGACTTAAATGTATAGGTACTTAGATTTAGGGGGAAAAAGGTCGTAAAAACAAAAAGAAAAAAGTTATTGAAATTTATAACAAACACCTTAACTAATAGTTGAATAATTTAGTTGAAGTTGGTGCGGAGCGCGCTCCCTCCCACACACAAGCAATACAAAAACCTTTCCATTCCATGTGCGGTGACACGACGCTATGCGAGAATTACATGGTTTTTATTATTATTATTATTTTCAAAAAACACACGCCCATTCGCTCGTCCTTGCGCTTAAATCTAAAATTAATAATTAGACAATATTTTTTTTTATTTGTTCAACAGACGCGCGCGGCGACGCGCGTATTATAATAAAATATTTTCAAAACAATCGCAATAAACACACTAGTTAACAATAACTTATGCTCCGGCGCGCGGCGGCCGGCGGCTGCTCGAAATAATATACGGAACCGTTATACAATATGCCTTTATACACAATAGCGTTACGTTTACATTAGAGCGATGGCAGCGATGTGAGCGCGTCCGGGCGCGCGCCGGTGGGC
>DWLS01006431.1:0-11635 GCA_018246255.1 Pachliopta kotzebuea | reverse complement strand
ACCTGGTGGTAAGTGAAGATGTGGTCGATGATGGTAAGGCGCATTAACCTAGCAAATGCCTATTCACTCTTTTCTTGTCTTGTATTGAAGAAGTATCTACAGTCTACTACAATTTTATTTTACTAAACAAAAACTAAATTAATAATTTAAATTTTACAGTGCAGTTTTTTTCAAACGCAAGCAAATTAATAACCATAATTTTAATTATTATGTCTAATTTATATACATCAGCAGTAAAAAAGATTATTTTTGAATTAAGGTAACCAAAAAAAATACCAAGAGCAAATCACAAGAAATATTAAACATTCAATTATAATGAAATTATACATATTTAAAGAAGCAAAAAATTACCTATTTTTTAAAGATATTTTATTTATTATTTAAATGTACGTTAATGAGTAATATCTTGCTAACGGACTTGTTTCATATTTACTGTAATTTACAACGTCAACAAAATTAGTTTGCTTCAGCAAAATATTGCCATCAATGTAGGACAAAATTTATTTCAAAGACAGACACGTAACACGCGAGTCGAAATTATTATCAAATAAACTCATGCATTGCTGCTGAATTAGAAATCGTTCACTATATTGATATGTTTTGTTAAGGTGTATGAATAGAAGTTTAAGCGTTTATATGGACAAAACTTGACGTATCGTGTTGTTCTCAGTGTGTTAAGGATATATTCGCTTTATGCGTTTTAACCGTGGCTTGTTTATAAAAAGAGTTTTATAGTATTCGCTCGCAGTATCATCCTGACAGAGCTCGGTGCTAGCAATACGGGTGATTAACTTACGCGGAAGAATTTGAAAATATCGGACTACAATTCTACAGTTTAGTGAAATAAAATGTCGTTCCTTGAAGGACCTTCGCCTAAACAGGCCGAAATAATTAAGCAAGAATTGGGTGAAGGTACTGGCGATTTGGAGCGAGGTATTAGAGATCTCCAGAGTATGTGTGCAGCCTCGCCGTATTTGCCGCAGCCAGACGTCGTTGGTATGAAAGACTTAAAATCTTTAAGAGGGTGATATGGTTTCAAACTATCTTACAACGAACAATGCTAAGAATTTATTGATTCATATATTTTATATTATTTCAATTGGATACAAGTTATACTGCACGCGTATATTTCTTTTTTTATGCATTTCTCTCAAACACAAACTCTTGCAGGTAAAATTGAGCAAATGAAATCTGAATCTGTTTTAAATTTTAACAGGTTTAATACTTTCGCGAGCAATCTTTATTTTTTTATTTTTAAAATGTTTCGACTTATATCTTCAGCCAGGCAAAAGTTTATTACCAATATTTTGCTATTACAAAAAGGACAAAAATTTTACACATTTTTATCGGTTTAATTTTTTTCATGTAGATGAACATTAAGAAAGTCTTTATTCAGTTGTTACTAGGATCTTAAAAATTTATTGAAATAAGATCGTAACAATAAAATAGAATCTTATAAATATTAATATACTTGCTAAGCTGATTGTAAATTCCAATTGATTAATCTCTCTTGCGGGGGTCATACAGGTGTAAATGGAATACCTGTGAATAATCATCAGTAATATATGTCTTATTTATGTCCACTGTTATAGACTCTACTAACGCACAACTCCACTTATTTGTAAGAAAAAATTGTTGTAAAACATATAACAGGATTAAAAAAGAAAAACTGATGAGCAAGTAATTTTTATTGGTCCAAAATGGATCAAATAATCCACGGTTAGAGTTCAAACTTTGTTCACCTCGTCGTATAGACGTACTGATCGCCGCAAATTATTTTATTAGTCATTATAACATGAATATAAAATTAAATTCGGTATGTAAATAATTAATTTTCAAGGTTGTTTATTTAACATTGCATGAATGCATGCATTGTCCGTGGCATTTGATTAAAATTTTTGATGGTCTATAAACTGATTATATTATATCATCGAGGCAATAACTAATTTATTCTATGCTTTTGCCAGATTTTTTTGGTATTTCCCGTCATATTTTAAAAACATTGTGGATTTTTATCTAAAAATAAAGCCTACAATAGGAGGTATTTTATTATTTATAATGATTATATACGTCGACTTTTATACATGGCAAATTGTGTATAAATAAGTAAAGAAATTATTAATTGAGGAAACCGGTGGCAAGGAGATCTCTGAGGGAGGTTTATGTCTAGCTGTGGATGTTTGTTAATAAAGATGATGATTTGTTCATTTCATTTTCTTATAAAATTGTCACATTGCACTAAGTCTCAGGGGTATGGTGTAACCTCTTTAATCCTGTTCACCTTATGTCGTTCTACTTTTTTTTTCGCTTGTTATCGTTTATTTCTTCTTTAGTAAAATGTAAAATACTACTAACATCCGCAATTTAATAGTCTACAAATAACTTTTGCTGTTATTAGACAGTGCTCAAGAACACTTAACTAATTAACCAATTACCTTATGTTAAAATTCTTTCACGTTTGTAAGTTTTTTTCAATTATAGTACAACTCTTAATTTTACAGACACAAACCGACAAGTCGAAGTCTGATAAGTTTTTTCTCTTGACTGTTATATTTGGAGGTTATATTTTTATTACAGTAATAAAGTGCCATTAATTAAACAAATGGGGGCATTCGGCATAACCACTGCTATGAATACCAAGGTTCTTGAATAAGATCGATCATTACGAGCCGTGCAATTGACACAGCCTTACATTGTTATTCATTCATGCAGACATACTTATACCAAGGTGTTAAAGTTGGATTCAGTCTAGTAAACTTAAATATAAATAAGTTACGAATGTCAGGAGAGCAACGACTGGTAATACTAGTTTGTAGGCTATATTTATTTACATAAACAGGATCAAGTACTTAGATATTATTATTCAAACATTTTACGTTGTTTACGGTAATTGGTTTGATTGCGTTTGTTATATCGATTTGTTTACATTTTATAATGATTCATAAGGTAAAGAATGAATGTACATATGCTATAAAAAATTGTAATGTAAAAAATAATAGTAAATAATAAATACCTTTATAAGGTGAAAAGAGAAATAAAAAGTAGAAGTACATTGTGAATTGAATTTGTGAAGTTTTAATGTAACATGAAACGGCTCAAAAGTTGTTTCGTTATACATATTCATTTACGTTAGATAAAACATTTTTTTTTTCAAGAAATTTTTTGTATAAAATACCTATCGTTCGATTTCTAATAAGTTACGTAAATGGATTAACTGAGGATTTTGCTCATCGTTATATTTACTAAAGAATAGAATCTTGTTCGTAAAGAATGGATTCTCGTGGAGAAGCAAGAATTTTCATCAGTTCGTACGTAGTATAATATAAATAGATTAACTAAAACTTGTTCTGTATAAATGGTTGATGTTGTGATGCTTCTTGTGAGTGCTGCAACCGTGATTACTGCAACTTAATAGGAATTTATATAAAATGAAACAAAACTTTTTCGTTTGACTAATGGTTAATATATATCTATTACCTAGTAAATAACATTGTTCAATAAAAAATCTATCATTCACTATGAGCCTTTGTTGGTAAGAGAATCGTGCATGAACATTTTACTAAAAAAACATACATAAGTTATTTAAAAGGGCTATATCATTTGATCGAACATATTGAACAAGTTTATACAAATTATTCATTTCAGGAAGACAATCACTCGGTTTACCTATTAACATAAATTGATTCTAAATATAATATACCTAAACCATTATTTTATTTATATAAACCTATTTGCACACATAGAGGGTACAAAAAGGCAGACATAATTCCAAAAGGCATTCTCTTCCAGTTTACGACAGGATTGAGCAGAAAACTTAAGTTGGGGTGCAATAATGCGTTAAAAACTAAGATAGAGTTAATAAATTTTGGTACGGTTAATAAATATGTTATTCTATTATAAATGTATCCAAAAAATCATTATGTATTACATAAAAACAGAAAAATGTATAAAAGTAAGCTAGAATTATTTTTTTTTATTCTTCCAGGAGTATGCTTTTACAATTTTTTAGTATCTTTTTTAATAAATACGAATGTGACATGGAAGTTCATGTAAACGAAGATAGTTGCTAAGAATTTTTTACTCTATTGTAAGGATACAGCTTCATTGCGAAGGCATAATTATCAGTTAAACTGTTGTATTCAAAATAATACATGCATTTTCTCATAGATGGAATAATGTTTATAAGTTTTATACAATTGATTGTTCTTTTAACAGCGAGACCTTGTTTATGTCTACTGACAATATCATTCTCTTTGACTCATCCTATCATTGACCTGTTTACTTATAAACTGAATTCATCGTGCTACCGTGGATTGTTAGTTTAATTTTCCTTTATAGCTATTAAAATGATATGCCATTGAGTAATTTAATAATGACCTGTCAAGAATAAAATGTACGATTATATAATAACTTGTAACGGAAAAAAACGATGAATGATTAATTGTGAAATAAAATGACTATGCATCAACGTAACACATGATGATGCAGGAGCTTTTAATTGTTCTGAAATCTAGAAATGTCTATATTTATTAGCACGTGGTAAATGAAGTTTAATTTTTGGTTTTTAATATTTCATGTATCATGCTGTAAGTTATGATACGTGTATTGAAAATACCTTTAACTTCTTTTTAAAATGGATTTTTTTTAATAGATTGATTACACATTGACGGAATCTTGTAGTCAGATTATCTTGGATATCCCTGCTGCCGAACAGTAGTGAGCATAAATAACTTTGTTTTTTTTGTCGAACCGATGAAACGAGCGAATCGTGAACACCTTATAGTAAGTAATATACCTACCCATAACATCAAGGTGCTAGTTAAGATGACATACATTGCGAGTCATTGTGTTCATCGTCTTAAGACAGATGTTAAGACTCGTTACCACTGTAATTTCAGTAGCTCCATCGCCCTTCAATCCGTAACACAGTAACATTTGCACAGTATTATTTGATGGCTTCAGGAGATAAGGTGATAACTAACTAGACGGTGTCTGGCAACAGAGACTTTGTGGTTTGAAAGGTATACATAGTATAATTATAAATGTAGCGAGGTGTATCATATTATTTTTCATGTAACAGAACTTTATATAGTATTTGTTTAAACAAATTAACGTTATATTTCAATAAGACAGAACCACCGAAACGAACAAGACATACACGCATAATTCAAATCACTAGATCAATGTCTTCCTCGTCCGTATATCGTTTTAAAAGATCCACATGAATATTTATAATGACTTTATTATTGATTTTTAACTTTACGTCTATGACATAAATGTATTGTGAACATTCATATTATTCGCTCCTTCGGTAATATAAAAAAATCTAGTTTTTCTACAATCACGACGACGATCACTTTGTAAACTATCTGCATGTGAGTCTTTATTCTAATTCCATACGCGTCCAGCATTGTAACGATTGTCGTAAACACTCTTTCTTATTCCAAATTTGTATTCTGATGGGAAATTACTTTCGTAAATACGCTTTGTAATAAATTAACAAATGCAACGCTTTACAACATCATTGTTGCGTTGTATTTTATTCTTCTTAATATACAATAGTATTGTAGTATAAAGTATGAAGCAGATTTAAAAAGACTGTTAGTAAATAGTCAACGAGTGGACCATAATATTGAACAGGTCGTTGGTCTGTCGCTGGTAGTAATTATATAAAATCCAGTTGTACAACATTGCTCCAGGCCAAACACTGGCCTTGTGCTCTGCGCATGCATTTTACACTTACTCATTCCATTCCAAATTTTTTTGTTAATAATATTTTATAACCTTTATGATAATAATATTAAAGTTATTTTTATTGTAGTTCAAAATTTTGTTTTTATGTTTTTTACTCTTATCAAATCGTATTGATATTTGGAAGAAATATTAAATAAGGGAAAACATAATTTAAGGCCATTTTTAATATCACATTTTGACCAAAAAATATTATGATGATCATCAACTATTCTTCACTGCTTTTAAAGAACTCATTGGGTAAAGCTTTTAGTTTCTTTGTAATTGGTAATATAGTTCTTAGATATTACTAGACAAATTCATTTTATGATTGAAGACTAAATAAAATTTAACACTTTACGGTATTGTATAAAAGATCATAGATAATTTCCGAAGTGAAAAAGTCTAATGTTTATTTATTATACTTAATTTATGTGTGAAACGGAATTATCGTTACGAGTGGAAAATTACCAAATGTTATGCTTTTCGGGGCCATGGTCTAACAACGGTGTATAATCGAATATTGTTAATTAAAAAAATTTGATTGGTAATTCATAACTCTTTCGCTTAGTTCACAAATGTGGGTAGGATCTAATAATAACTTTTATATTGTTCATATACATTATACCGAAAATGTTTAATAAGAATAAAAGATATATAAAAAAAATTAAATAATGGTAGGTCTCTGTCGTAGCACTGCACTACAGCTCCTATTGCAGCCGACAAACATTACTGTGTTCTGGTTTGGAGAGCGTTGTAAGCTAGTACATGTACTGCAGTAACGAGACTTAACACCTTACCTCTTTAAGCCACCAGGGCAATATGAAGCAGTGTATATCTTTTTAACTTCAACTTACCACCAAGTGACTGTATGAATCCTTTTGCCATTTTAATTCATTAGTAACCAAAAATATTATCATAAAACAAAATGTCCTTGCTTTTGAAAAATTATTTGATTAACGCCTGTTTTTACAAGTTTTGTTTAAATTTGTATGTTTAATAAAGAATAACATATAATCTCGAAAATTTCAGCAAATTAAATTAAACATTAGTACAATACTTATTTAAAATCCTTTTTGCATTTAATCGAGATAAGTAGTTTATCGACTAAACATATTCACTAATTTTAAACCCGTGAAGCCGTGGTAGCCTAGTGGTTTGAATGCCGGTCTTCCACATCGAAGGTACTGGGTTCGACCGATCGTTCGATCCGGCCTGCACCAGTGAATTTTTCAATTTATGTGCAGTTAGTATAAAATCACGTGCTTTGACGGTGAAGTAAAACATCATGAGGAAACCTACATAGCTATGTCATAACCATCCGTGGTCGGACTAGTATGGAAAATGGAGGAAGCATGACTACACCACTCCATTATAAATGCCAAGAAAGTCGTAGTGTGGTTCACAATATGTTAACCACGACCCTCAGTCATGAGGTAATAGGACTTAGTAAAATACTGTGCACAGATATAGTTATACTACAAAAATGAATTGGAACATTTCCTATCGCTATTTTGGATAAACATAGACTTAAAAATAATCTTTCCAAATGCACTGAGCTTAACAGCGCATTTACAGGATTATTTTAATGTTCTTTACAATAATAGTATTTCATGTTCATTGTTTTATAACAAGTTTACACAACAACAATTATTATTACATGTGATAATTTAAAAAACGATTTTTATTTATTTTTAGATAAGAATGTTCTGCAATTATTCGTGCGCGGTTGCCGAATGGATCAAGAGCGTGCCCGTACGAAGTTCGAAGCGTTTTGTATTGCCCGTGCTCGTTGCCGAGATCTGTACGAATACCGCTCCCTGGGCGAGCCTCCCTTGAACGACGTCCTGAATTTCTTGTAGGTTTAGTAATTTAATATTTTAACAGCTGTAGAAATTAAGCATAGTCTTATTTTTCCTGGTGGTAGGTCTTTAAGAGATTGAGATCGACCAAGCAGGTATCACTATAGCTCTTATTTTTGTTGTTAAACATTAGTGTGCAAACATTACTTTGTTTTGCTTTAAAGCGGATTGTAAATTAGTGAAATTACTGAGGTGACAAGACTTAATATTTTATGTTATGTTTAAGCTGCCAAGCGCAATGTATTATTATGTATATCCTAACCAGCGCTATGTTGTTATGCGCAAGCATATCACTCACCATCAGGCCTTGTTTGTTTCACGTCTTGTCGAAAAAAGAAATCTATTTATAAACACTTAAATATGTTCTAATTTGTTTAGAGACATAGCCCCTTTACCCAAATTGACGGATGAAGGTCTTCGGGTGACAATATTTCGGGTCCGACCAGACTATCCAGAAAGTTCTGCTGATATAGCGGCCGCAGTGCGAGCTATCTTATTGGTCAGCGACGCGCGGATGCATGACGAGAAACTTCTAGCTGGTGATGTTTTTATTTGGGAGGTACAAAAAGTTTACTTATAAATAAAAACACTAAAACGTTGCATCCAGATAAAATACTTGAAATGAAAAGACACTGTTGTTTGATTTTATGTATATACGTACAACTTTTGTTGACACAACAGAAAAATGATGTTTAGGTAATACAAAACAAATTTATTACAACTAACAGCTTAATAATAAATCAAAATTGCTTATTAGTAGAGAAAAACAACAATGTATTAAAAAAAACTAAATAAATTACTAAAATCTAGCAACTCTACGAATTAGGAAAAAATACGTTACTGCGCAGAACCGCGTTGTTTTTTCTGTTTGTTACAATTTGTTGTACCGGAACCATATTTGTTTTCGAACTTAATTGGTTTTTAAATCAAAGTATAATGTAAATGTAATGTACTCGTATATAGAATACACAATAGAAGAAGAAGAATTGATATTAACTGTAAAGGGTGTAGTTTTATTTTAATAAAATTAAACACAGGGCTTACATTACGTCAGTCCCTTCATGACCACGACTGTCGAAATATCTCGGCTGTCGTGATAAAATCTGCAATATTTATTTTTATAATCTGTGTAATATTCGAATGAATTTAAAAAAATGACATTATATTTTTATCATCGCAGGCATCGAATGTTCGTGCCTCGCTTGCTGCACGTATGGCTGCTGCTGCTAATTCGGTTCGTCGTGCCATACACCTAGCGCACGCTGCGTATCCGCAGCGAATGCGTCGTATACACGTCGTTGGTGCACCACCACTGATCGCCACTTCACTCAATTTTATACGTTCATGTGTAAATGAGAAAATAAGAAGTCGGGTGAGTAAACCCCTAAGCTGCTTTTTTTTTAAATAAAGAAAATTACATATAAAATGTGATCAGGTTTGTGATACAAGTGATTATGCTTGGAACTTTAAAGTTCTGGTAATTTAATGTGTTCGATTTGGTGGATTTGAAATTGTATATCTTATTAAATTCAGTATTTCATCAGCTACAATATAACGAAGCAATGAAAATCGTACGTCAATAACTGTTAAATGACTACTAATGCATATGTATTATAGTTATTTGGGCTATAGAAGATCATCACAGTTGTTGCCTAAGAAAGCATATTTTTTGCAACAACTTACACATTATGCTCTTTTAATACAAATAGATCATGGTCGATAATTGCTGATAACATTTTTATCTAATAAAGACGCAAATCGCAGTTAAGGATAACTTATTCCTGCGTTTCTGTTTGGCGGGTCTTTTTCGTACTAACATTAACCGTATAAAAACACATCAGTTAATTATTGTGTAATAATAACTAAACAATATAATATCATTAATATACTTTAACACTTGTGCAAGTTTACATTAATAAAAGACAAAAATAATTTATTTATTTTAACTGAACTGCCTAAATTACAAGTAACATCTATAAGACCATATAGTTTTGAATATGTATTTAAACAAATACTCGTCAAACATTTTATTGGTAATTATAATTATTATTGTGCCAAAATCATTATAAAAAATTAGACCAAAGACAGACTTTACTAAGGTCTCCAATTATAATAAAGAGACTGTTAGTTTTTCAACAATCCCTCGCCAATAAGCCAAATTCCAATCTACTCAAACATTGATAAATATAATAGCTCACATCAAATTTATAGCAAAAAGACTATAAACCAGTTGGAAGTAATAAATTGTAATAATAAAATTTGTTTTTTTAACTAAATAACCCTGCTTATTTTTGAATGTATTCTTCGTTTCTTGGCTTCGTTCCTTTAATTTTTTACAAAATTTCTTTATTTGTAGGGTTTCTTTAAGTTACTTCAAATTAAATTTGCATCATCTACGTATATTGTATGTAAGCACACATACGTAATTCATATTTAATTACTGTTAATATGTCGAATATACATGTTAACAAAATATTACATAAGTTATGTATTCGTAAGCGGCTGGATGTAAGTGGGAGTAATCGGCGTGAGGATGTTTAGAGAAAACCTGATCAGACGGTGATATCTAGCGGTCGATGATGGTAATGAATGTATTTATTTAATATACGTGAGTATTACATTATTTGTTATAAAAAAAGTATAAATTAACAATACATACAACAACTAGTTGTGGACTTAGTTCACACTAAGCATTTTGGTATTAATTATTCAAACTGAAACTAGATACAAACAAAACTACAAATGACTTCGGTCTCGTAAATTTATAAATATAATTTAAACATCTATAGTCACCTTTAGTCGTTAAGTCCACACATGTAGACTAAAAATAATACAGCGTTAAGAATACTAAACGTCACGTGTTTTATGTTGTCTTGAGTTAATGTTTTTTTAACACTAACAGACGCTGTTAATTAGGTAGGTTTCTTTTACTTTAATTAAACACAGAAAAAAAATATTGTTATTAGTTAATAATCTAATGTGATTATCTCTAGCAATAAATTTCCGAATTCTTTAATTGTATGTATTCTTCTAATAATGCGCACATTACAAATATGAAACAATAAGAGAGTCCAAAATACGTTTACGTTTATCAGATATGTGCAACTTCTTGTTTGATATTTCAAGGTGCAAGTCATATTTGTAAGTAGAGATTTAAAGAGATAAATACATAAGCTGGTTTTACGATATTTATTTAACTATGTTTGTGTTATTCATTTCATGTCGCACAAGTTATATCTTTGTCTTTACATAGTATTGTCTTAATAAAACAATACATAAGTTTTTATTACTAACTTCTCAAATAAATTTTGAATAATAATAAACTGTAATAAATCTAATAATATAGAAAATTTAATAACCCGGCGACTGTAGGTCGCGCTATTATACTTTTTGCAAATATTTAATTTATTTATATTATTTTTCGTCTCCAATAAAACAATGTTTTTCATAAATCGATACATACTTGTAAATTGATCGGCATTTCATAAATGCGCTGGAATTTACTTCTTATAGATAAAATTAACCAGTCATATGCCTAATCTAGCTGCAAACTTCCATCGGCAGAGATGATGTTGATTATAACTTTAACTAGCTTCTGGTGGAAATCCAGTCTTTTCAGACGTTTTTGAGATTGTCTTAACAAAGAGACAAACATATCGAATAAGATTTTAAAACAAGGTTTTATTTTGTTTTCTAATGCAGTTTTTGCTTTAAGTCTGCTTTTCTGCTTTTACAGGTTCTTTCAAATCAAGTTGTTTAACTTCTTTATTGAATTCTTTGAAAGAATTCAATAAAGAAAGTTACAATTTTTTTTTTAAATTTGACATGTATTACTTCATATCTCACTCACTAAATTGCCGTTATAATATCTTCTTGTTTAAAATACCTTCCAATGAATTTAATTCGTTACGCTTATTTCTTCTTCTTCTTCTTCTTTCTCCTGACCTGGTCCCACTTTATGTAGGGTCGGCACAACATGTTCTTCTCTTCCAGTCTCGCCTGTCAGCCGTCATCTCATCGGTTACCCCTTTCTTACTCATGTC
>DWLS01006430.1:0-11635 GCA_018246255.1 Pachliopta kotzebuea | reverse complement strand
TCAAAATAAAATTTAGTATCTGTTATGTAAAATATACGTAACATTAAATAAAATAACATAAGTAATAAGTCAATATTTTTAGTGAGAAGGAATTGTTGCGATCCACTATCGTGGACCCCCTTTTTCATTTCATAGACCCCCAAATTTTTTTCTCTGACGTAGATGCCTTGAAGATTGTCATAGACCCCTAGGGATCGATGTAGACCACTTTGGGAATCACTCATCTAATGATTGAGCGAGACTTTCACCTGATGGTAAGTGCATTTGGACATAATATTCCATTATGTAAGTATACATAACACATGTATGTATATAGGAAGGCTGTATTATGTATGTAAAGCGGATATTTATATTGTTGTAATAATTTATTCCCTGTAACAGGGAACACGGGAGCGTAGCTTTACACCCGAGGGGCCCGCGTCGCTCGATGTGTGACTTACCGTACAGATCGAGCTTGTCCAATTTATTTAATCGAGTTTAAAACGAAGTATTTTGCTTAAGCTTTAAGTTACGTTTGCATAAACAATTTTCTTTTTCATCGATTGCGATAAATGAGCAAAGCTATCACTTAACGCGGCATGGGTTAAGATGTGATGAAGTGTTTAAGCGATACAGAGTTACTTACCTTACATTGTGTAATGATTTTAAAATTTGTTAAACCAACATGTAAAATAATATAAGTTTTTGTATATTTATTTGATAGTATCAATTATAAAAGATGTCGAAGCATACTGTCTATGCTGGAGAGGGTATCTGCTCTATCCGGGATGTGTTCAGCAGCAGTAGAGGCACCGGTGAGTTCCGTAGGAGTTCCGGACCTATTGCAATGTAATGAGGATGATCACCGAGGAGGTTTTAGTGGGTTTAAATCCCACATAACCCTGACTTCCCCCAGAAGCATGGTCTGCGACTCGTTTTTCGTGCCCTAAGTACGGAATAAGGTCAAGGTACAGTTTACATATATAAGTATCTATTGAATTATCTCTTCCCTTTCTCTTTCCACTTATATCTCTATCTTCGTCTCTCTCCAAATTCTCTTCCCTCAGTTTTCTCCTCTCCCTTATTTATATCTGTTTCAGTCCAGATCCGCGAGCTCACGCTGTAATAGTCGCGATGGCAATAACTTCATTCCAAAAAGCAGGGTAACTTTTAAGATTTCCCAAAATTCAAAAAAAAATGATTGACTCTTATGTAAGAGGAATGTTGTTTATTTATTCATATGATTGTAATGATTTTAAAAATTGGTTAACCAACATGTAAAATAATATGAGTTTTTGTATATTTATTTGACAGTAACAATTATAAAAGACGTGCACTTGACTATTGTCGTTCCGTAAACGTTTAATCGATATATGAAATATTTGTACAATATTTTCTAAGAATTGTTATTGTTGAATCTCTCTTATTTTAATATTATATGTATCATTAATTTATTCAATCTAAGATACGTATAGTAACATATGTATTTGAACTGTGTATGTAACTATTATGATTCCACTGATATTCTTTGCTATTTTTGTCAAATCGAATCGATATGCTAAATATTTACATGTGTAATATGATTGTAAAGTTTAATAATAATTTTAAAAGACTTAATTTGAAACTTACTATTCGATAGGGTTGTAAGTTTATTTATTAAAAAGGAAATGACTTCTGAATAAAACGATAGTTAGTGTGTATACAAGAGGTGAGCAACAGACGGAGGACACATTACGATTATTGTACGAATCTAAGTGAAAGTGCTGTAACTCTGAACGAATATATATTGTCTAACAGAAGTTGAGCGGTTTAATTTCTTAACACTTGAGACATATTAAGTATCGTTACCTCAGTCATTTCACTAGCATACAGCACCCTTCAAATTGGAACTCAGCATTTTTTTTATTTGAAACGACGATGAGATGAGTAAAGCTTTCACCTGATGGTGAGTAATACGGTTACTAATAACAACGTCGCGATAGTTAAGATGATATACACAGCACCACATTGAGCTCGTCTTGAGACGTAAAGTATTAAGTCTCGTTATCCCAGTAATTTCACTATCATACAGCACCCTTGAATAAACACAGTAATGTTTGCACATTACTATTTGGCAGTAGAAATAGAAGCTGCGGCGGTACCTACCTAGACGGTAACAGAAGATCTATCATCAGTAACTTTAATTTGACTCTTTCCTTCTTAGAGTAGGCTTTGTTTATCTACTAGAAATATTAAGAATATCATCATCATCAGCTGGATGGACGTCCACTGCTGGATTGTCTCCGCTAATAATGAGGGATTTGGGACTATTTTACATCAATCTGGGAAACCAGCAGTGGCAGGAAACCAAAGCCTTGTTTATTGATTAGAATGTTGCATAGCGAGCTGTTGAGGTTTTTTTTTAAATTAATTCCCATTTCGTGTTAAAGTTTTTTTTTTTACTTTTCTTTTTATTTTTCTTTACTTTTTCCTACCTTTTCACATTCACACTTCATTCATTCTTCTTTGATACATGGCTTCTTAAGTAGGTAATGTTGGCTTGGGTCTAGTGAGTTGTTATTCGGACCGCTTTCTACCACTAATTACTACTAATCTGAATTACCAGTAATAACTGTAATGTAAAGCTCAACTTACACAGTGGTATGGAAGTCTATGTAATATATTGGCTATATATAATATACAGGCTGTATCTCTCTATATATTATATCAAGAATGCTATTAATCATTGCTTTAAGCAAATCGTTTTCATTAATTCCATAAATATTTTCCTTTTCAATGTTTTCGCGTAAATTTGTTTAAACGTTAAATTTTATTCACGGAAAAACTAGTTACATGTGGCAATGTTTACTTTGCCGAGTGTCGGCCGGCGCCCGCCCGTGTTTGCGGAACAATTTGCCCAATGTTTGTGCTCGATGTTTGAATTTATACCAAATTTAAACCCACGCGGCACCATCACCACTGCGGACCGGTTCAATTAAACAAAATTCGAAATCAAATAACATATAACGTTTCTGATGAGCATAATGTGTAAGGCAACGTGGGTGGAAGGGGCCTCAACAACAACTCACGGAATCCAGGCAAAACTCACCTACTAGCGGTGCAGCTTGACAATAATAATGCTACCAAAAGAAAAAAATAACGCTCCTAACACTAATTAATTAAACAAAATAAAACCTTTTTGCATTAACAGTACTCAACCCATTAACTGGATACATCACTTCATACAACTTGTATATAAACAACAGTTTTCTAAATGTACTTCTCCGATATAAATTTAAAAGAGAATGTGCAGGTTTCAAACAAACTTTAGGTTTAAGAAATCGAAGTAAATAAAAATTAAGAAATAAAGCTCTGGGTTTCCACCGACAAGCATTTGCGTCAGATTGCCTAAATTCCTCTATTATTAGGGGAGGGGGTCTTGGAGCAGTGAACATGTAGTATAATAAAGCTAAGAACATCGTATGTCGAGTTTACTAAAAACTTGAAAACATGCTGTCGTGTAGTTATATCGTGAAAAGACCTTTTCAAAGATACCTTGCTTCTGGAGGGAAGTCAGGGTTGTGTGGGACTTATACCCACTTAAACCTCCTCTGTGGTCATCCTCAGTGCATTGCGAAAGGCCTCGGTATCATCTACGCACATCCCGGAGAGAGATGTTGCTCGCATCGCGAAAAGACATATGAAGCAAATTTATTACATATCCTCATTTTTGACTGGTTGGTAAAAAAATATGAAGAGGGATGCCTCCAGCGAATCCAAGGGACGTTTATGTATCAAAACGGCGATCACAATTTATAGCTGGAAAGGCATTATGAGGCTGCGGGCAATAGCCGAAATAGCTCCCTTATCGGCGAAATTTATGCGGGAGTCCCCCGACTGTTTGCCCCACTTTGCGCTCGCCGACTATTTAAAACTTGCCTCTGTAGTTGTGTATGTGTGCAAATACTTTTTTGCTGAATGCTAGATGAGGGAACTTTTAAAGACCAAACAGATTTGGAAATTCAAAGGAGGGTGATAAGTGCATGGAAAAGGTATTGGTCATTGAAAGAGTCATTTAACAATAAATACTTTCCCTGACTGAAACCCATTGTGAATCTTGGATGTTAACCCAGAAACACATAAAAAATTGAAAATGAGCCAAAGAGGAATGGGAGGAAGTACGTTAGGTGTAAAGCAAGAAGACCGCAAAATAAAAACAGATGTTAGAATAACAACCAAAGTCAACATTCTGGAAAAAATGAGCAATTGAAAGTGCAATTGGCAGGACACATGGCCAGAGGCAGGAGATTGAAATGGACTAAAATCATGACATGTGGGTATACAGGAGAATGCTCAGGATATCCTAGTGAGACAAAATTGAAAACGACGTGTTAAAGCGCATGAACAAATATCTAAGTCTTGTTTACAATAAAGAAGAGAATGTCAGAATATTTGTGCAAAATAAGGAGAAATGCAAAACACAAACTGTTGTAGCTCATTGTATAGCGAAAGAGGAGTGTGGGCCGCAAAATAACATCCTGGCTAAAAAACATACGCCAGTTGTTCAGAAAGAGCACCCGTTCGTTTTTCAGCGCCGCGATTCTAAGGTCCAAATTGCCGGAATGATTGCCGATCTCTTCGAAAGAAGATGTTATCTTAAGAAGATGAAGTAAATCATGACAGAATGGCAACCACGAGATGGCAAAAGGAAAAGAGGTAGACAAGGTAAAAGGTGGTTAGATGATAGAAGGGCTATTCGAGGAACATTCTAGGCAAGAGAAGCTGAGAATCGACAGGAATGGAGAGGGCTAGAGAGGGAAAAAAAAGGACCGTGTCGTAACACATTGGTCCAACCGGGTGGGGAGACAGAGGCTCGTTCGTTTACTAGCAGGATGCACCGCGATCCTTTACATCCCAAGGATGCTGTATGCTAGTGAAATTACTGGGGTAACGAGACTTAACACCTATGGTAATGTATACTATCTTAACCAGCGGCATGTTATGAACAAGCGTATCATTTACTATCAGGTGAATTCCTTGGTTATCGTTACTATTAATAGTTGTTAACAAATAATTGGCTGTTACTTGTAAATGAAAATTGGTACGAAAAGAAATGCAAAGGTGAAAAAAAAGATACGGTTTGAGGTATTCAAGTCACGTGTCTTGTAGTATCAATCAGTGCCACAGCGAGCTGTCCCGGGGTGAGTCCCGCTCCGGGATTACGCAGAATAGGGTCGCTTTGGGGCAAATTTGAAATTGTTACTCTTTTCCGCGATTACGTTACGATAAAATTTTCCCTCAATAAAAGCTGGTGATGATATGAAAATGATGTAAAGATTCGATGGGAACTGGCCAAGTGCGAGCTGGTGGATGAAAGCTGTCTCGGAACATGTTCGTTTTCTTAGGTCAGTCGGGATCGAAACGGACATTGTTAACGTCAATGTAATTGCAAATAATTCCCCGGCCGGACGCGGTGGTATCCGAGAAATGTCGCTGTGAATGCACATAACCCACCCCTCACCAACCTCCCCATCACCCACCAACACCACCAACCCCACAGCACAGCTCTGAATATTCAAAGCGATGCAGAGTTATTATATAGTTTACTCATACAGCATTACAAACAAAATAAAATACATCACCATACACTCTTGTTGTTTTATCGTTAGTTATCATCAGTCGATATACGCTCACTGCTGGACAAAGTCTTTCTCGATAGTGGGCAGGTTTGGGACGTGGTCGTTTGAGACAGAGCATCCTTTGTTGATCAGCAGGCTGCACCATGAGCAGAAGTTGCTTGGATCCTATGTTTTATTGTATGGGACCCATTACACTAACGAAACATTTACATGATTCATCATCATCACTAGCCTGCGATAGTCCACTGCTGGGCATGGCCTCTCGCATTCTCTTATATGACTATAATTTTTATCATTCCTCTTCCTTAAAAGAAAAGAATCATCAAAATCGGGACCGGTCATAGAAATAATTATTAAGTAAAGAAAACATAGTATAGCGAAAGACCAGTCAAAGTGGATGTCCTTGGGTTATGTCCAGCTGTGGACTGACGCAGGTTGTTGATGATGATGGTGAATATCCAATCACTAAGCCGTTTTATTATCCCCAGCTTTTCATGACTACAACATTCTTTTTAAATTCCTCTGGTTTTCAGAAAAGAATGAAAAAAAGAGTAGATCACATCATAAAGGTCGCTAAGAAGAAATTATGATACAATACGAAACTCAAGCGTGTTTATTGTACGAGATATAAAAACTGTTGGACGTGAAAACATTTCACATGTATCTGTGTTTGTTCAGGACCTGCGCGATGTGACCCGGGCGGGGTCCGCGGGGTCATGTGTCCGTGTTTGATAATAACAATACGCTTACACAATATTTTGAACAAAAAATTATTAAATAGAGCTGCTGGACGTAGACCTGCACCAGGTTGAGGGATTTGGGCCGCCTTCAACAACACTGGCTCAATGTGGATTGGTGATGAGCCGGAGCCTTCTTTGTTGATTAGCAAGTTGCCTAACGAATAGGTCAGGTTTGTTTAGGTACTGTGAGTTATTGTGTGGGATCCATTAGAACCCGTCCCATAAAAAATCTATTTAAATTTTCAACCGTGTCCGATAGCTGCAATAATAATGAACAAACAGATAATTTTTTAATACACAAATTGCCAAGAAGGTAGGTTAGTTACTTCCTTTACCAGTGTGGGCCAAGGCTTGTTAATATCATCTAAAATTTCTCTTATTTTCCGTCATCTATCATCCTATTTCCTTCTTTCTCTTAATCTCTCACTTTTCTTTCCATTCTTTCAATATTATTATTACATTTCCTTTTACCAATCATCGCACTCAATGAGGAATACCAAATCTTATCTAATTAAATTTTTTGCTTAATTTAAAACTTCCTTTAACATGTTTAAGTAGAGATTTATGGAAAGAAAAAGAGTTATGGAATGAAATCCCTGCTGAAGTTATCTTAAGGACCTACAGAATGGAGTCTATCAAATAGGGGGTGATATGGTTCTTCTGGAGTAAGTAAATAGTAGTTCCTCCGGTGTTGAAGGCGACTAAACTACGGTAACTTACCATTAAGCAGGCAGTGGTATAAAGAAAAAACTATCACATTACACCAAGTTTTAAAACAAACAATTACTCTGTACTACATTAGGCTGAAAATAGATTTCACTCTTCCTGCAAACATGAAGTTAAATGTTCACTTGTAAAAGTTAGGTTTTGAAAATAAATAAGGCATATGAATGAAGTTGTTGCCTTCGGCTACTATTATGTCTGCGAAGGCTTCTCCGGTCCGGTCTCCGGATCCGGACTCTGCAAGATAAACTATATAAATAGAAATATAAGGGAGAAGAGAAAGCCCAGGGAACAAGGATTAAGGCAGAGACGAAGAGATGGATAAAGATATAAGTGGGAAGAGAAAGGGGGATAATCCAATAGATACTTATATGTAAACTGTACCTTAACCTAATTCCGTACTCGTGCAAATGAAACGGCAGGCTATATAGTATATATACACAACACAATCAAATATCGCTTGTCTATTGCATTTGTGAAAATTTGAAAACTTCCGGCGCAACTGTTCAATTTTGTCGCAAATATTACAAGTTTAACTTTGAGGAGCTCGCTTGAGCTATTTGTTTATTAATTCTATATTCATTGATTTACTTTACTTCATCACTAAGTTACCATAGATCATGATTAATTCAACAGACAAAACAACATTCGCGCTGAAAACTAAAATGCTTTTTGCAGTACGATGTATCTTATAAAATACACGTTACATTTAGGTCATTACTTATTTTCACAATTAAAATGTTATTAACTTCAACTTAATTATAAGTTATAGTTAAAATAAACTTGTCCCTTAACTAATCTAAAACGGCGTCCGGCAAACTGAAGCTGAAGTTTCACATGTCCAGCTCGTAAACAGGATTTAGCAAGTTAAACCAAACGCTAAGCACGGCGGCGGCCGCGCCGGGGATTTAGCTTCCATTAACTTAGCGCGGAGCAATTAAAGTTAATGTTGTTCCTGTATTAAGCAACTTGGCCATGTTCACGTGGAGTACGCAACTTACATTCTTTTCAAATATGAAATTGAACTGAAGAGAACTGATCAACAAACGGGGCTCTGGTTTCCCCTCAACCCGTACGACCTAAATCCACCCACTATTTGGTCAGGCCTATGGACATAGGCCTAGGCTAGGCTGCTGGACAGCAGTGGACGTCTATTGGCTGATGAAAGTGTTCACGCAGTACCATGCAGCGGCCAACGCTTAATGTTGTGAGGTTGTACTAGAAAGGAAAACAGAGAGAAATAATAAAGAATATACAATTCCTTAATAAAATAAAAATATATTTATTAGTCACCACCAACGTAAGAAATTTAGGAAAACAGAGTTCAAAGCTATTTATATACATTGTACAATATGTTTGTGTATTGCTGGTGCCTGTGATAGGTAACAGGCCCGTGTAATAGGTCACCAGGTCTTTATCTCTCGCGCAGTTAACGTTAATCCCCCTATTACCTGTACCATGGAAACGAAAATTAAAAAAGGAGGAAAGAAATAAAAAACGTGAAGACCAAAGTCTTCAAAAGCTGTTAGTTTTCCGTAAGAAAGTAATAACAGACTTAATTAGCGCAAACATAACATAGGAGAAATGTAAAAGACAGAAAGAAAATGTAGATAGAATAAGAGAAGAATAAGAAGGAAAACTAATAAGAAAAAATGTAAAACAAATAAAGAAAATTGGCGTTCTCCATTAAGAGCGATGGATGAAAGAAGGTGAGAGAATTGTAAATCTAAATTATGGAAAAAAAAGAAAAAGTGTGTAAAAGAAGGTAATAGAATTATAGAACATTTTAATTTAAATAAAATAATGATGTAAACGAGTCTTGGCTCACACTGACCAATAGAGGAACTTAATTTTACAACGGGAACTCTTATACCCTAGAGACTATCGACCTTCAAACCGTAGAGTCATAAACGCAACTATGACCCAGTAAGCTCAGATATCCACTGCCCCACTACGAGCTGCTCCTTAACCGGTTAAATATCCAGTTCAAAATGCCGGTTATATTAACCCGCGGATTCAAATTTGTTGCCCCCTACGGACCCGGGGAGTGTTGCCAAAGCTAAATGAACTGCTACACGATAAGCTGAATGTTCATAAATGGACTCCGCCCCTAATTCTGTTCCGGATTTGGTTTTTTTAAAACTATTTAATTTAATACATGACTCAAATCACGTGGTATTAGTTGATGTTATACGAATTGCACGTGAAATTAGAAATTCATTGGTGCAGACCGGATTTTAACCCTGTACCTTCGGCGTGGAAGGCAGGTCAAGACATGGTTATAGATATCACAAATAATAAACATAGTTCGCACAATTCTCATGAGTGACTTGACAAGGATCGGAGTGGAGGATCTTTGGGGGAAGCCTATATGCATTAGTGGAGGATCAGCTGATGATGATGATGATTCACAAGAGAATGTATGTATTTAATTTTAACTGTATGATCAATCTCTTATAACAGAAACCGTGAACCGTCCACTGGTTTGAACGTCTGCCACTGCGAAGGTACCGGGTTCGAATCCGGTCTGAATCAATGAATTTTTGAATTTATGTTCAATTAGTATAACTGCAACTGATATCACGTGCTTTAAGACATGTATCAAATCGAGTGAATATAAACTTTAATATAAAAAAACCTGTTATAACAATTAATATGATCATCGTTATGAAGCTTATGAAGTTGTCTCATTAATCAATAATATAATATTATATGTCGTACTGGTACACAGTAATGTTTAACTTATATTACTACTTGATACTGCATAATTATATAACAAGGAACCTATATATAAAAACGCTTGACAATGAACCTAAAAAATATATAAATATGTAATATTACCTAAAAATCTAGTTGTAATAAAATATACGAAAAGAAACGTATTCCTATATGAAGACAGTAACAATAATCTGTGCGACAACAGTCGAGATATGAATCTGCCGTTATTGCTTACTAGCTCGTCTAAAGAGTAAAATGATAGTAAGGAGTCGGAACTTTCATAGACACGGATTTAAAATTGGTTCCGTAACATGTACGGAGGCAGCCTGCTCGTGTTACATGCAGCCGATAGAAATCCGAACCAATAGGAAACTCGCAGCGACACTGTGAGAAACTTTCTCATATTCTAATATTCCCCAGATTCCTGGCTCCGCGTCCGCCGGCATGAGCTTTGTCGTCCCACAAACTTATTGAAACGAGGGTTCCACATCTGAAATATTTGTTTGGTAACTTTTATAACGTCGAATCTTAACTTCTCTTGCTTCCTTTAAGAATTTTTAGTCGGTAATAGAATATTTTAGTTCATGCTTGGGGTGTAAGGTCCTACACAAAAACCTACCTAAACCAACCTCACCTGCTAATCAACAAACGACACTCTTGCTTCTCACTTTAGGGGCAGGCCAGTACCCAGCAGTAAAAGGTCTAAAGATACTGAAGCGTATAAAGAAACAGATATGCAAGAAAATCTGAAGTAATGAATGAGAAAAATCAGAGAAAAAGAAAGAAAAGAAGTGAAAGAAGAGGCACTTAGCCACAACATGAAGAGGAAATTATACAAAAAAGGTATCAAGGAAAACAAAAAAGCTAAAACAATCTCCATAGGTCGATATAGCTGCAAAAATGTATATACAGGTAACAGGTGCGCTCTTCATAGATAATTACGTAGTTGAATATAAAAGCTATCCAGATATTACGGGTAACGCGGCGCTTCTCGTTACGTCCAGTTTAAGAGATAGGTTACGAAGTTGTAAATTTATTCTCTAAATCCGTTTCAGGTGCGGTCCGTGCGAATATTATTCTTCTCTTTAACCAGCCCGTCTTCTGCCTACCTCTTGAAGAATCTAAACTTTACGGGAAATGTGCAAAAGTTACTGAACCCGGAACACAACCGCAGCGGTTTTGGGTAACCCTTTTCTGTTTGGGGGGAAATCTACGAAATGATACTTGCCTTTTAGAAAGCCATATGGATATTTTTACCCACTAAAATCCGGTGGACGTTCTCAGCTTTTGGAGAGTTCACAGAATCTCCGTTCTCTAATGCTATGCTATCATAGGCCATCCCGGCAACTGAATTATGTAGTCCCCAACACATGCGCATATACTTAAACGACGACTAGTGACCACGTCCAGCCATCGTAGTCCTCGGAGGTGTTATGTGACTCATACCAACCTAATGATGTCATCAGAAGACGCGGTAAAAGAAGCAAAAACCAAAGTAAAGAAGACTGATATTAGCATAAGGTTATAACATAACTTTTAAAATGTATATTGCAGGATATGAAGAAGGGATGATATATTTCAGGTCTCTATCAAGTTTTTAGACAAAAAATGTGATAAGACTGTCTTCACTCGGCGAGAGGGATTAACTGAGTATACACAAGACAACACAGATTCAACATTTACACTTCACACTCTCTTTATTTCAGCTTTGTATAAAAATATTTTAAATTCATCTACTAATTAAAAAAATTTTTAACCTAATTTTGTGAGAGGACGCAGGCTCCTGTAACTCAGGTGTAAACCTAGCACAGAAGTCAGGGACTTCAAAACTTATTTGTAAGCATTTTTGTGACAAAT
>DWLS01006429.1:0-11635 GCA_018246255.1 Pachliopta kotzebuea | reverse complement strand
GCTATGGAACTCCTCACCTCCCTCTATTCGATGTAGTGAAAGTATTAAATCGTTTAAAAAACTTGTCAAAGATCACTGTCTGCAGCTTTAATTTGGCTATAATATGATCAACATGCTCATGAAGCTATTATATTTATATATTATTCTATGTTTATTATTATTTCTATTGCTATTATTTATTTATTTTATAATTTCTTTTCACTGTTCTGTGCACCCTACCGGTTTGGTCTACTTGCTAAATTTCTATCGAAAGGTTGTCTGGCAGAGATCGCTGGTTAGCGATAAGACCACCTTTTGTGAAAATCGTTATGTACTTTCTTTTTTTGTAACTCCGTGATAGTGCACAATAAAGTATATTTGTATTTGTATGTATTTGTAGACCTGTTTCCTGTTCAAATTCATACCGTAACAGATGATGATTATTACCCTACAAGTAATGTGTATTGCTCATAGTCTCTTAAGTCTAGATGATAGGGCTGGTCTACATGCAATGATGATCTATTACCAACATGTTAGATACTTTTTCTTTATTTGTTAAACACATAAGATGGATTATCCTCTTTTATTGTTTTTGTTTTAGGGTTATACTATATATTCAAAGCCATGGTAGCTCAATTTGTAAGGCAGTTAAAGGTACTAAACATCTCAAAGTAGGGAGGGTTTGATCCTCACCAAGCTTAAACATTATGAGTATGAGACATCTAGGAACCGTTAATTGACGAGCATGGTCGATTACTGTCCTTTCACAGGGAAAAATAGGAGAAAGAACTTGGCACTTGATATGAATTTTGGAGGTCCATAGTTCAATTTTAGCACTTCAACCATATTTATAAATCTAATAACTTATGTCACTAAAAATAGTGTTAATTTGAAATCAAGGGTTGGCCTCATTACAGATAAATATGAAATACATACACAACTTGAACCTCGGCAGCTTCTTGCAATAGTTCTGTCGTAATGTGTTCATGTTCAGGGAAATGCTGAAGTATCACATTCTCCAATTCTGTTCTTCTGCTCTCTGGCAATAAATGCTTTTTAGACTGGTGCAGGAGAGCGCGAGCTGCCGATCTTATTTTCCTGTTAACATATAAAAGTTATATAGTAACACAATACTCTGTTTTGTTTTAATCAACGAAGTGACGAGACGAACAAGGTGAATACTTGGTCTTCAGCGATATCACCTGCTCATAGCATTGAAGCACTAAGAATGATAAATACTATATATTATCCTAAGAAGTTAAGTCTCATTGCTGCAGTGATTTTTTTGAAAATAGCATTGTTTGTTTGGACTATCTATCTACTAAGATGGTTTCTGGCATGAGATATAACAAGTATTTTTTTTTATTGTTTGCTATCACTCCTCGTTCTCGAAGTTCTGGTCAAAAGCATTAACTGGAACACCAGTGTTTTAGTTGGTAAGTCTCACATAATCCTCTGTATCCCTCATAGCGAAAGGATATTCAAAGTAGGATTTCCGCTGGGCATTGAAAGAAAGAAAGAAAGAAACCGTTTATTTGAAGATTTAGTACATACTTAAGGAACAGAAAATTAATAAATAGGAATACAAAGTAAAACATTGCTTGATAAAGGTACCACTGCTGCTTCTGTTTAAATAGCATTGTCCAAACTTAATTGGATATTGTTTGCAAATTGTTTCAATATTTCCCGCAAACCTTAATCTTGTGACAAATATTTGGACCTCTTAAATGTATTACTTGTAAATATTACTAGATTAAATTGAAGTTAACCTGCACTCAGGGTCCTCCTTGTACTTGGTGTCGCCGTGCACGCTTAACGGCGCATCACACCTGGCCGCCAGCTTCTCTCGTATGACTTGATCCTGCATATTGCTGCGCTGGTGGCACCCCACGCACAGCAGAACCACGTCGTGTGACGAATGGTCCTTCATTATTTCTGAAAACCCAATGAAGTAATAAGACCTTATTAAAAAGTATTTCATTTAAAAAAACACCAAATTATTTATGTAATGATAGCTATTTCCAGATAATAACTAATTATATTTTAAAATGTTAATAAATTAAGGTAAAGAAAATTATTTATTACACACTAAACTTAAACAAGCTGATCTTCCAGTTGGCTATTATCACTAAAAGCCATATTAATGAGAAAATCTACAGTCAGCCCATTGCGGAGAACATTTGTATTCACTTGAACTTCAAGTTAGAAATCTTAGCCTATATTACCTGGAAAATATTTTCTGTATTCCCGTGGGACAACATTTTTTCGTATGTACGAGTTGCTACCGCCGCACACCACGCATTTGTTTTCTTTAGTGAGCTGGTAGTACCTTCCCACTTCTCCTACGGAGCGACCGGATGGCTCAAATCGCAGACGAACAGTTAAAGGACTCTCTTTTACAATATCTGCAAGTTCTTTCTCTACATACCTAAAAAAGAATTTCTTTATTCGCGACGATACGAGCAAGTTTATCCGCTGGTAAATGATACCGGGCCATAATTTTGTGCTACTCTTAAACACAGTGATTCCTAAAGTGGTCTATATCTATTATATATGACTCTTATGGGTCTATGAAAACCTGCAAGGGGTCTACATCAGCAAAAAAAAATTTGGGGGTCCATGAAATGAAAATGGGTGTCCACGATAGTGGATCTCAACACATACACTGATAGTACCTATTTACTTACATCATACTATCTAATAATATCAAAACATATACATTATTTATAAAAGTACCTATGAAGTAAAAAATTTATTATATATGTTCATAAAATTGTGTAAGTTGTGGGATGTTGATATTCGCTTTGTGGTCGCAATACATTTTGAATTTTTGCAACCACAAAGTTTTAATTTAAATTCAATTAATAAACTAACATGTGTTGTTTACTTTAAGTTTTTAACACTAAACTTAACTACAGTTAGAAATTTACATTAAATCAATATCAGGTAAGTAGGGGGTCTACACAACACGGAGAAACATGGCAAGGGGTCTACGACACAAAAAAGTTTGGGGAACTCTGCTTTAATATGTTATGATTATAGGTTAGTAATAAAGATTTCAATAAATCAGGTGAAATAAAAATGTATTATTTTTTTTAACATGATCAGTTTTAAAATGAAATATGAATGCACATCATAGTAGCACTCACCATGCTGCTTTTTTAGTATCGCAAGTGCAAAGCAATTCACCATCAGGAGCCTCTAAGAAGCAATTGTGGTATAATGGCTTGCTTCGGGTTGCATGTGGGTATCGTTTTTGTACTATTGCAGAGTTCTCTTTTACTTGCCTCGTTTCCTTTTCTTTTTTTCTGAAAAGAACAAAAGGGGTACTATACAAAGGTACTCAGTTTGTATAATTTTTAAAGGCAATAATCATTTGTTTATAATAATTTCTGTTTATCTGTACCTATCAATAAAATATGCGTCAATTCATCCCTAAAAATTATTTATAGTCTGTGGAAACCATAAGGTATTTTTGTTACATAATTTTAACTATTAATCCTTAACTTACTGACTATTGAAAACTACAAACAATAAAAAAATAAATAAAAGATATTAATATCTACTTTGCTTCAACAAGGATGACTTTAGCTACTAAATTCACATTAAAAAACAATTTAAATAATCACAAAAATAGTACTGTGTATTTGTTCTAACATGTACTTTTAGTAGAATAACTTTTTTTCCACAAACTAGCCTAATCTATAACTTCATAATTTCTTTCGAATATTAAATAATAAAACGCAAAAAAAATACAACATACATAAATTCATTCCTTGTCTTAGACGAGTGTTTAGTTTTAAAACTGACATCAGCGTACTTCCAGCATATGTCATTAAGATTATGCCAAACATTATTGTTATTTGTGCTTTGAAACCAACTCCTTAGGGAACCATATTTTTCATTGATCAGGTTGACAAAAATTTTAATTGCAACATGGGCATCAGCTGCTGCATAATTTACTTGTGCTACTGTTAATTCCTGTGCCTCCCAATTACTACAGCGCACCTGTGAGATATCCTCATACATTTTACAATAAGAAATATGTATAACATTTTTATACAATTAGAAGAATCACATTTATGTAAGAATTTTTTAAAATTTTAATTTTTTTAAAAGTTATAAACAATGGGATTTCACCATATTGACCAATATATCAAGCATCATATTGCATCAAGTATGCAAAAAATACGCTACCTTTGATATGCTTGGGCTGTATTGAAATCATTTATTAAAAATATACACTGAGGAGACTACATATACATTCTTAAAACCACAGTTGAAAATTATTTTCTTATCTTTCAATCAAACATCCATCGGTCGAAATGATGACGATGATGATAATCTTTCAATCGAGAATTTCTTTTCCACACTATGAAAATAAATATTTTTACTAACATATCTTGTTACCAACATATTTGCTTTTATAAAAAAGATACTATGATAATATTAATATATTAATATTAAATTAAGAAATTGATTTTAATATATACTTTTGATAGTAATTCAATAATTATAAATTCTTCCATTCATGATACAATATCTATTTAAATAAATGTTTACTTTTTTTGCAGTGTGTCATAATGAACTTGTTTTTCATTATTAAAATGTTTTAATATAAATTTAATACAAATAATAATAGTACCTTCCAACTCTTGTCCAATATGATCCGCAGCTCCGATTTTGCTAGAAAAGCCAATCCCCCATGTGTATGACCACACTGTTCTACAATATGCCTCAAATCCAAAGTAGACTTCAAAGCCACTGAATAATCATTAAATAAATATTTGGCATCATCAAAAGGTGCCACACCAACTTTGTATATATTTTCATCTTCTAATAACTCCTACAAATTTGTACATAGTGGAAATATTTTATTTTGTAACATAATAGAAAAGACAATCAAAAACTCATTTAAAAAACAAACTATTGTTGTAGATGTTTTTGCTTTTTTAGAAGTAAACACAAAATCATAATCATCATTAACTGGAATAAAAACATTACTTTGTTCTATGACTCATTAATATGATACACGAAATTTTTAAATATGTTAATTTAAAAATTGTTTATTACATACATTATAGCTACCTTTAAGGAATCAGGTATGTTCTTTAAGTGACAAAGTCTAAATAAACCACAATAGCCATCAAATGATGATAGCTGCACCAAAGAAACTGGCTGTCTTCTACCTTGGACAGTAACCCATTCACAATCAAACCCAACAGCTCTATGCAATTTTGTTCTCCTGAAATTTAATAAAATTAATTATAATAAGCATTAACTGGATAGAAGCAAGAAACCATAACAAATTTATATTTTTATTTATTGCCCATACTAATGAAATTCGGTAAAAATTTAAACTGACCATATTGCTACAAAATGTTAGCATAACTTAAGAATATATTTAAAATCATACATTACCTACGTAATTCATTGGCAACCTCTTCACAAATTTCTTCAGTAGTTACACTCTTAATAGTTAAATATGTGAGAGCATCTGTTGCGTTTCTGTATTTTAATTTATATTTATATATAAAGTAAGTTACACCGGCGCAACCAAGTACAACAGCTGTCGAGGTAACAAGTGTTTTTAATTTTAAATCCATGGTAAAAGTAATCAACTTTTTTATTTTAGACAATTGTAACACATAAATACAGTATTTTGTCGGAGGTTATAAAAATAAACAACTGTTTATCCTGTTATTACATAGTAGGTATAAATGTCATAGTATAAGTTACTTTAATACTATGTTCTGAAACTAGGTTTCAGTGCACTTTAAAGTATTTTATAGCTTTTGTGTGTTTCGTACCATGTTTACGCAAAGAGTGCATGAAGTAAAAATTGTGCTATTTGTTTGCTATCTACTTTTTGTTTTTATTTTCTATATACTAAGATATAATTTGTCTACAAATGGTGAGTTCCTATAAAATGTCTAAAAACTATAAATATCACTAGAAAGTATTAAACTCAAATAGTTGGTACTCGGAAAGAAATATCTAGTTTTTTTTAATCTTAGTTGGATAAAAATATTTTCCTGTAACGTGTGTAAATCATAGGTCCTTAGTAGTATACGAATTATATAGTACTTGATTCAGTAGTGTTTTTGATAAATGAAACTAAAGAATAATTTCTACTTACCTAAATATTAATCAGTCAATAATTAATTTTAGCAAGGTGAAACACTTCACACAATGATCTAAATATTTTATCTGCAAAATGTTATTTTATTACTTAATGTCATTCGAAGATGTTTGTAGTCTGTAATCTGTATTATATGAATGAAATATTTATTTTAATAAAGTTGATTGCGCTTTTAATTTTAATGTAAGTTTTAATATAATATTTTAAGTTTCATGATACATTATGGCAAGAGACAGAAGTCCGGAACGCCGTCGTTCACGTTCTCGAGAAAGACGTGAAAGAGATCGTTACGATGATCGTGACTCGCACAGAGACAAAATTAAACGTCGTGAACGATCAAGAAGTCCGCGAAGAGAACGAGACAGATCTCGCAGTCCACCAAGGAAGGAAAGAGATCGTTCTAGAAGTCCACGTAAAGACCGTGAACGTTCCAAAAGTCCTTCCCGAAAAGAACGCGGACGCTCAAGAAGTCCTAAGAAACGTGATTTTAAAGAAAAATATGATAAAGATAAAAGGTATGATGACAAAGAAAAGACCAAAAATAAAAAGGAGGATGATAAAAAAGAAAATGAGGATAAACAAGATGCTTCGGAAGAAGAACAAAAGCCGGTGAAAAAGGAGCCGTTGTCACTAGAAGAGCTACTCGCAAAGAAAAAAGCTGAAGAAGAGGCTAGAAGTAAACCTGTTTTCTTAACGAAAGAGCAAAGAGCAGCATTAGCAATAGAAAGAAGGCGAGAACAAGTGGAAGCTATGAAAGCAAATGTGGAAAGACTAGCTATAGCTACTATTGATTTAACAGTACCAACCAGAAAAGAAGAGGAAAAAAAGCACAGGGAAGAAAGAGAGAAAGAGCGTGAAAGGGAGAGGGACCGCAAGTATGAAGAAAGAAAGAGTACAGCAGAAAGAAGAGATGAGAGAAAAGACAAAAATGAAGATTTATCTAAAAATAAAGATAAAGAGAGAGAAGAGGAAGCTATCAAAGCCCGCTACTTAGGTATTATTAAAAAGAAACGAAGGGTGCGAAGATTAAATGACAGAAAATTTGTTTTTGACTGGGATGCATCAGAGGACACATCTAATGATTATAATATTTTATATAAAGAACGGCATCAGGTACAATTTTTTGGACGTGGTCATATTGCAGGAATTGATATAAAGGCACAAAAGAAAGATCATAGTAAATTCTATGGTAATCTATTAGAGAAACGTCGAACAGAATTAGAGAAAGAACAGGAAAAATTGCGTTTGAAGAAGGTTAAGAAGAAGGAAGATAAACAAAAATGGGATGACAGACATTGGTCTGAAAAAGACCAAGACGAAATGACTGAAAGAGATTGGCGTATTTTCAGAGAAGATTATAATATCACTATCAAAGGGGGAAAGATACCTAACCCTATCAGATCTTGGAAGGAAGCTGGCTTTCATCAAGATATTATGGAGATCATTAACAAAGTTGGCTATAAGAGTCCAACCCCTATCCAAAGACAAGCTATCCCTATAGGATTGCAAAATCGTGACATCATTGGTGTGGCTGAAACAGGTTCAGGAAAAACTCTGGCATTCCTTATTCCTCTGCTTACATGGATTCAATCACTACCAAAAAGTGAACGTATGGAGGATGCAGATCAAGGGCCATATGCAATTATTCTTGCTCCAACTCGTGAGTTAGCTCAACAAATAGAAGAGGAAACTAATAAATTTGGTATACCATTAGGTATTACATCAGTAGTAGTTGTAGGAGGTCTTTCTAGAGAGGAACAAGGTTTTAAACTTAGACTGGGTTGTGAAATTGTTATTGCCACACCTGGTCGTCTTATTGATGTATTAGAAAATAGGTATTTGGTTCTGAACCGTTGCACTTATGTAGTTCTTGATGAAGCTGATCGCATGATAGATATGGGTTTTGAACCAGATGTGCAAAAAATTCTTGAATATATGCCTGTATCCAATATCAAGCCTGATACAGATGCTGCTGAAGATGCCACGGTTCTTTTGGCTAATTATAATACGAAAAAGAAATATAGACAAACTGTGATGTTCACAGCTACTATGCCTCCTGCTGTAGAACGCTTAGCACGCAGTTATCTTCGGAGACCAGCTATAGTATACATTGGATCAGTAGGTAAACCTGTGGATAGAACTGAACAAGTTGTGTACATGATCGGTGAAAGTGAGAAGCGAAGGAAACTGACAGAGATACTCCAGCGTGGTGTGGAACCACCTATCATTATATTTGTCAACCAGAAAAAAGGAGCAGATGTTCTTGCAAAAGGTCTGGAAAAGCTTGGCTTCAATGCCTGTACTTTGCATGGTGGGAAAGGCCAAGAGCAGCGTGACTTTGCTTTGGCCAGTCTTAAAAATGGGTCTAAAGATATACTTGTTGCAACTGATGTCGCTGGACGAGGTATCGATATTAAAGATGTTAGTATGGTAATAAATTATGATATGGCTAAATCCATAGAAGACTATACCCATCGCATTGGTCGTACAGGACGTGCAGGCAAAACTGGTAAAGCCATGTCTTTTGTTACTAAAGAAGACTCTGCAGTGTTCTATGACCTTAAGCAAGTACTGCTCAGCAGCTCAGTTTCCACTTGTCCACCCGAACTCATGAACCATCCTGAAGCTCAACATAAACCAGGTACTGTTGTAACTAAAAAGCGAAGAGAAGAAATGATATTTGCATAATTTTTCTTCTATGCTACAATTTTAATTTATTTGAAATGAAACAAAAATTACTGTAATAAACATTTTATTTTAAAGTCGCATTATATTTTCTAAAATGGTCATTTAAGTGGATAGAAGTTCATTAATTATTATAATTCTGTGAAGAGCAATATTTTGAAGTCTATATTCTATTTTTTTAATAGGATATTAACCTACTTTATATATTTTGATTTTCTACAATGTTACTTTGTTTATCTGAAAATAAAAAGTAAATTCTTATGAATACAATGCTTATGGTACACTGTGGAAGCTACTAAGCCAATATATTTAAATGTATAGTGCCAAAAGCTCAAAAATAATACAAAAAGTTATTACTGATTGGTGCTAAGCAACAAGTGCACTTAAGATTACATGAGGGTTTACAGGTTTAAATAATAATAACATACTCCAGTGAAACAAGCTTTAAATTAAAAATTATTATCTAATGTTAAGCACTTAAGTATTTGCAGGAGAAGATATTATCTTAATCAGCAATAATTCTTTAAATTTTATTGATTGTCTGATTGATTTTATTAATTGCATGAAATTGATTTGTCTTAATATTTATCGTTTTTTCGCTTAAGTGAATTGTTAAATTCTTGTGAGAAATAAAGGTTCTTTAACCTCAAAAACATTGATAATCTGTGATACAGATGTCTATTTTTTTTTAAAGAAAAAAGGAAAATATAAACAATGACAAAATAAATAAGCAATCTTAGTAAATTCGATTTCAAGCATAGGATAGGATTTTTTGCAGAGACAGGAACTTGGTATAGTGTAAGTTGGGAGAAGCAAATCAAGAACAAAGCTTGTTAGTATATGCAAAAGATAGCATCAAGCTGGTTTAATATCTATACCTATTCCTTACTGTCCGAAGGTTTATCTTTTTCGTCTTTAGTTGGAGGTGGCATTATAGCCTGTTTAGCAGATACAGCAAATGATACTGTTAAATCGACGAATTCAGAGAAGTTTTTAGGAAGTGACAATTCAGGGAATTTCACTTCTAGTTGCGGGTCACCTGGTTTCACTGGTAATCAAAGGTGTACATACAATAATATGGAAAATTCAATATTTAAATAGAAAATTTCACATGGAAACTTTCTGTAAAAACACTCATATATATGTACTTTAACCTAAAACAAAGTTTAATACAGAAACATAAATACTAACCACCATAGAGGAAGTTGTAAGCAATATTAATGTATTGTTTGGCCAAAACACCATTGCTCTTTGCTAGTTCCTTAGTTTCTTCAGGGAAACAAATTGCTCCCATTGCTGTTGTACCTAAACCGGCATAAAGTACTCTCTGAAAAATACTAAATTATTTAAGAAATTGCCCAGTTATTTAATAAAAAAAAAATGGAAAATAATTACACAAATAAAATTCTGCAAAGCAACTTTAGAAGAAATTTAACAATTTTTTTTTATTTAACAAAATGAAACAAGCAAAATGTTCACCTGATGGTAAGTGATGTGCTTGCCCATATCAATGTGGTGCCTGTTAAAATGGTATGGACCCACTACATTGTCCTCATCACCTTGAGACTTAACACCTTGTCTCATTACCCCACTAATTTCACTAGCTAATACTGGACCAAAGTAAAGTTTGCTACTAGCATTTGGTGGCAAAAATTGCAGCTAAGGCAGTACCTACATAGTCTTCTATTATTAATAAAAGAATGAAGTTAATATAACTACAAAAACAAAACTTCTATAAAATATAAAATAATCCTTTTTAAAATACATACTCTGATGATGCCTCCTCTGAGACCAAATATGAATCCTGTAAGACCTCCCATGGCTACAGCTCCATATCTTATTTCTTTATTTTCTTCCTCTCTCAAATACTTAACCATCCCTGCAATTTAAAGATATATATAATTTTACTAACAAATCTTTTAATATTAAATGAAATAGTATAATAAACAGATCTTCATTTCAGTCACCAAAAACAATTTTTTCATGTAAGACATTCATAATGAAATTACATATTTGTTAAAGTAATGATGATGACATGAAAGCTTTTACCAATGATTAGAATAATCATCCAATATAGAACTACCTAGATCAGTTTATTCATTGTGGTTTATTTTACAATTTTTCTTCTATTATATTAGTGAAATAAATGTTGAATGATAAAGTAAATGGATACACTAACAATCAGTTCGGTCTCGAAATTCATGGTAATTATCTTGTACTGTATGCAGGACGGATTCAGTGTGAGCAATTCCTATTTCTGCAGTCTCTCGCACTGCCCTTACAGGAGGTAGTATCACTGATCTTAAATAGCTCTTTTTATTTTCATTAGCTTTTGATTGAACATATCTGGAAATTAAAGACATTTAAAATTTAATAGAAAAAATAAAATAATAATAATATATATATACGCCAGCTCAATCTGGAACCCATATTACCGCTCCCACATCAACCGCCTTGAAAAAGTCCAACGCAATTTTACAAAATACCTCGCTTTTTAAGGATCCAACTTGCTCAAACCGCATAGATTACATCAATTGGTTACATCACTTCTCCATGGTATCACTTGAAACACGTCGTAAATCGTTCGATATTATCTTTTTATACAAATTAATCCATGGTATGGTCATTGCCCCAGATCTTTTAAAACAAATTAATATTGCTGTTCCTACAAAAATCCCTAGAGTCCCTATACAGAACACTTTTAAAATTTCATTTGTTCGTACGAATTACACACAGTGGCCACCAATAAACTGTATAATGGCATCCTACAATTCTATACAATCCAAACAAGACATTGACATCTTCGGACTTTCTTTTCCTGTGTTCAGA
>DWLS01006428.1:0-11635 GCA_018246255.1 Pachliopta kotzebuea | reverse complement strand
GCTGTATTGCTTTGTGTGTATCTATCACTCCAAATGTTACGAGTTTGTAATCTAAGTGTGTGTTTTATGTAAGCGATCATTTTGAATATTGTAATAATGTACATTATTATTGTGTTAAAAAGTATAATAATTTCAGATCATCGAAACGCCTGGTCTCTGGGAGTCGAAGGGCTCTTCACCAAACATCCGAGTCTCCAACGAGGAGAGGAGACAGGAGGAGTATTCCTGCTACGATTACACTTGCACTATATAATAAACGGGCTTTCGTATATAAATTTGTATAGATTGCGTCGGCTGTTAAGTAAATAATATAATATGTAACATTATATTTTACATTTAAATATATATATTAATAATTTCAACTCTTTATTCTGTATAATATATGTATATATATACATATATAGTTCGCATTGTGTTCAGACATTTTATTAAAAAATTAATCGCCCTTTCTTTACAACTTTAATTTCTTCATCAGCTGATTTCCACTGCTGAATATGGTCTCAAATAATAGTAAGGGGATTTGGGCCGTCTTTCACCACACTGGCCCAATGTGATTTGGTGGGAAACCAGAGCCGGAGCCTCGTTTGTTGATTAGCAGGTGAGGTTCGCTAGAGTTCCGTATTTTGTATGAGATCTCTTACACTCTCACTTATAGCTTTCATTTACTTTACTCGTGTCCAGTAAAGGTCGAGCGTCAGTTGATATTATGATTAATATCTAATGATTAGTAAAATATTATAGACTCGCCTGAAATGTGAAAAATATAAATAATATATAAATCTTTACTATTTCAATTTTTCGTAATTCTTATGGCAAAGGTAATATTGTTTTTTCGTGTTATATTAAAAAATGATTAAGTTAACTTTTAACATATCATTAATTAAGTTAGCTAATTTATAATAAGTTTTTAAATTTGTTATAAATGTGCAAACATTACTGTGTTCCGGTTTGTAAGGTGTTGTAAACTAGTGAAATTACTGAGGTAACGAGACTTAATACTTACCATCAGGTGAATGATTAATGATAAGTTGTCTATTAATTTAATGATCTCAAAGAATATCGAGATGATTATGGTCTTCCTTATCCAAACTCATTGGATATCCTGGACCACTGGTGGTAGGTCTCTGTTGCTGCAGACCGTCTAGGTAGGTACCACCGCAGCTCCTATTGCAGTCTACAAATAATAAACAGACATTACTGTGGTAACGAGACATGACACTACGTCTCAAGGTGAACGCAATATGGTGCTGTGTATACCATCTTAACGAACGCCTCGTTAACCTATCACTTACCATTAGGTGAACGATGGTCGCAAAGAAAAAGTACTATACACTGTTTAATAATATTTCTAGCGGCTGTTCAATACATGTTCAATTCTATTGAAACGGAGGTCTATAGATTTTGAGACCCCATGTGTTGGTACTTTAAATCCTAGGTCAAGTTACTCAACCGCAATGTTAACTCGTCTCTTACAATATCATCTTCCTCTTCCTCTTCAGCTGCTTTCTTTTATTGTTTGAAGAGAATTATGGTTGATGATATACTTATATACTAGTTAATCTTCTACTCTTACTCATGTCGTAGCTTTTGTAGCTTTATTAAAGCTATATATTAACAGCATAGCTTTCAGATGTAAAGATGAAGCGGCTTCGACTCCTCTTTCAGTTATCTGATGTTACAGACCGTCTATGTAGTTACCACCGCAGCTTTTCTACCGTCAAGTACAAACAACTATGTTCCGGTTTGAAGGGTGCTGTATGCTAGTGTAATTACTGGAGTAACGAAACCTAACAAACATCTCAAGGAGATAAGCGCAATGCGTATACAATCTTAACAGCGCATGTTAAGGCATCACTTATTATCAGGTGAACGCGTTGCTCATCTCGTTACGACGGTGGTCACTTAAATTATCATCAACTATTATATATTTCAGTCATTGAAATATAGTTAATATACAGTATACAAAAAAAAAAAAATTGATGATTTTTTGACTAAATGCCTTCTCTGAGAAATTTATACAATGAATATATCCTGTAATATTGTGATTTGTTCATTTGTACATTATTAGAATATATATATAGGTGTAAGGGAATAAATGCTTACGTATAAAAATTAGTTTTTTTTTTACTATTAAATATACAAGTCTAAAGTAGCAAACATACTATTCCTGTTTCAAAGGAGCTGTGGAAATACTAGACTTATTTCAATGAGAATTCTTATATACTGCTATATAAAGAATACAACGGTACTGATAGATACCGCAGTTCTTATTTCTACCGACTAACATTACTGTGTTCCGGTTTGGGGGTGCTGTATGCTAGTGAATTTACTGGGGTAACGAAACCTAACTAACATCTCAAGGCGATAAGCGTAATACCGTGCTGTGTAAACCATCTTAACCTCGTTATAGGAAAGCGTATTACCATCAGGTGAACGCCTTGTTCTTTCCGTCGCCTCATTTAATAAAAGAAATACTGGATTTTCTTCATCAGCCGATAGACGTCCACACCTGGACATTAACTTCTTTCAATAGTGGTGGAATTTGGGCCGTCTTCCACCACTCTGGCCCAATGCGGATTGGTGGGGAGCCAGAGCTTAGTTGATTAGAAGGGTGCAGCGAGTAGGTGAAATTTGCTAAGGTCTCGAAGAGTGTTACGTGAGAGTCTATACTCTACTAGATTTTTACCATGTTTAGGTCATAGAGTCCTTGTTTACTGCTGGAAGAACGTGGTATGATTGTTAAGGAGATTGGTGATAAGACGAAATAAAAAATATACTGTTCAAACTCCATTGTTGCTACGGAATCCAATTAGGAAGTTACCTAATACAAAGTAAGGTTAGACGCTGCTGAAGTATTTAGACTACATCATCAAAGTTTCATATGAACTCAATACTAGGAGATATAAGGTGACTGCTTTTACCAAATGAAATGTGGATTATTAATCAGATGGCGATTTCGTTGTGTTAATTTTTTTCTGATTACTGATGAAACGAGTAACGCGTTCACCTGATTGTAAGTGATACGTCTGCCCATAACGTGATGCTCGTTATTTTAGTACACAATGCATCACATTGCGCTCGTTGCCTGGAGATGTAACGTGTTAAATCTCGTTAAGCCAGTAATTTAATTAGCATACAGCACCCTTCAAATCGGAACACAGTAATGTTTGCAAACTATTTGTCAGTATAAATATGAGCTGCGGTGGTACCTACATAGATAGTCTATGGAAAAAGAGACTTGTACAAGTATGTTTATGTTTTCTTTGTTGTATAATATCTAGTAAACGCTGTGTCTGTGTAACGCCGTTCCTCTCACTGTCAATATTGCGTTATATCTATATAGGATCTATATACAGGTATATAGATTTTGGATAACTTCCGGTTGGTCGGCCAGAATTGAAAGTACATTTAAAAAAAATTGAAGAGGACTTTTGCTTCAATAAAGATATCAAAAATATTCACTAGGTGATTTTGATCTCATTTTACGGTTGACCGGTTATACCGGAATTACATATAAGTAGTAATTTTTATACGAGGAACATATTAATACAAGAATAATATCAAAAATATACATAGTTATGGTACTTAGTGACTTTCGGCACCACTTCCGGTTGGCCGGTTATACCGGAAGTACATATAAATAGTAATTTTTATACGAGGAACATATTTGTAGAAGAATAACGTCAAATATGCATAGTTATGGTACTTAGTGATTTTCAGCAACACTACCAGTTGGTTGACCGGAACCGGATATGGTTGAGAACCATCTCCGTACCCACCTCAATATTAATGCCAAGTTTCATTTTGGCCGGCCTTACTGTTTGGCCAAGGCACGGCCACAACGCAAATTCCGACACACAGTTGACTAAATCATAGTCAATGCAAAATTGTCAATTAGGGTCTAAAAAACTCTTAATATAAAGATTTTCCAACTGGAGATGTTCACGATTGCATAAATTCGTCATTCAGTCCCTAAAAGCACATTCAGCCTTTGCAAATAAGCATGAGTGGTGTCCCCGTATTTGTCAACGCTTATCCCAAGCCCACTTGACTGATGGGCGGCGGTTAATGGGGGCTACTTCGCAGCGGTCGTGATCAACCCTTCTTACGCCGCTTCCGAATGCTCCACTTTAATTTTTGAGCTGCGATTTCTATACAAATTAATGAAATTCAAGTGTTCGTTATAATTTTATTTTACTTTTATTCCCTTGGTCGTAGTTGGCTAAGGCTCGATAACATTTAATTGTTCATTCCTTTACATTTTCTGCAGTTCTTTCATCCTATTACCTACTCTCATTCTTCCAGTCTTCTATTCATCTTTTCTCTTACTAATTTTCTTTCTCTTTTTGATATTCATTTATTTAACAACAAACAAAACAAGAGAAAAATATGTATAAAAGAGCCACAGTAAACAAAAAGCTGATCATACCGCCCGAAGCATTCTCTTCCGGTCAACCTTTCAGGATATAAGGAGAATAAAGAAAAGAAAATACAAATAGGTGTCAAAAAGTTAATAGTATTGTAATAATAGATATGGTTACACATATAAACTACATAAGAATTATATATTTATATGATATATCTCTCCTATTTACTTCACTGCATGAGTTAAGCCATTAGTCGTTTATAGAAGTATAATACTTAATACATTTCCCTTAATCTAGTCATTTCTTTTACAATTTTCTTATTACCTAAGAATATTTTCTCTTTTGACTTTATAATATTTTACCCATCCAATTTAATTTCAATGAATTTCTACTATTTGTGTTAATTTTACGAAACGATGAGAAGATCGAGGTGTTCATTTGATGGTAAGAGATACGCTTGCCTGTCTTAAGTCTTTTATTTATTTATTTATTACAAAAAAGAGACAAACACATTTGGCTTCCGATGGCCTGTACTGTAGGCACCTATAACGCAAACCTATGACTGTTACAGACATTAATAGTTTTTATATATGCTTATATTAAATATACCTAAATATATATAAACAAATAATAAATAAAAAACCACATTTATATAAACTATGGACAATTGAATGGAAAAGAAGCTAAATATTAGTTCCTTACCTTTATCAGGTCTTCCTTGTTAAGTTTTGTTACCTCAGTAATTTCAATACAGCGCCCATCAAACTGGAACATAGTAATGTTTACACATTACTATTTGGCGGTAGAAATAAGAGCTGCGGTAGTAACTACCTACACGATCACCTACAACAGAATCCTACCACCAGAATGTAACAGTAGTAATCAATGTAAAATTAACTATGTTAAAATCTATTTATTTTCCTACAACGAAGTTAAATTTTAACTGGTGGTAGATCTCTGTTTCCGGAGATATTGTTCACCAATGAACCTTAGTTCGATTCCTAGACTAAAGGAGATACCTTTCCAGCTATGTAAGTACATACATAATTTATTTGTTTACACTTTATTTGTACAATGAAAAATAAAAGAAAATAAATTATGTACTAGAGAGACACTGTTAACAAAAAGACAAACATAATGCCACAAGTCATTCTCTTACAGTCAACCTTTCAGGATTTGAAGAGAAGAAAGAAAAGATAATACAAATAGGTGCCAAAAACAATAATAAATAATATTGTTAATAGAAACATGCTTATATAAATAAACTACATAAGAATTATATATATTCTATACAGCACAAATATACATAGAAGAGAAGTAAAAAATTAATAAGAAAAAATAGGTATGGATTTCGATCAATGATCAAATATGTTAACTACCTGTTGTGTTGTTCCTGGAAAAATAGTAATCCTATGTATCTATTGTGTGATACGTTTTAAGATATATTTGGAAATTGTCAATTATACAGATAAAAAATATACGTTTTGTATGAATGGCAGGTTTGTATTGTATGTGATACAAATACAAATATACTTTATTGTGCACTATCTCAGAGTTACAAAAAAAGAAAGTACATAAGGAGTTTCTCAAAAGGCGGTCTTATCGCTAACCAGCGATCTCTGCCAGACAACCTTTGGGTAGAAATTTAGCAAGTAGACCAAACCGAATGTGATGTTCGAAACGAAACCTAATTTGTAATGAAACGTGCGATTCAGTTTAACAGCAAGCAGGTTTGGCCCCGACACGTCGGTTTCACGGATTCGCAGCTTCCAAACTATGAGAGTAATTAGAGTTCGCGCTTGTGAGCGATACGCGCCAGTGTCGTTGACGTGTCGCATCCTAAACCTATTTAAAGAGATTTATTACTATTGTACGTATATTTCAGGGATGTAAGAGATCCCACACAACAACTCAAGCGACCCAAGCCAACATCTCTTGCAACTAACAAGGCTCCGGCTCCCCACCAACCCGTGTTAAACCAACGAGGTGGGAAACAGTCGAAATCTCTCCCATTGAAGTCTTGGTAGCCTAGTGGTTTGCACGCCGGTTTTCAACTCTGCAGGTACCGGGTTCCAATCCTGCACCAATAAATTGTTCAATTTACGTGCAGTTAGTATAACAACTAATATCACGTGCTTTAAGCCTTATATCAAATCGCGTGGCTATAAACCTTAATAAAAGCCCTCCCACTACTGTTTTTTCTTTACTTCCCCTTCATTTTGTGGGTAAGGATTCTCTAATTGCCATATTTTAACTCTTTTCTTTTCCTTTTATCTACTATCCTTTCATTCCTCAGTTTCTATCAATCACTTTTATTTCTTCTCTCATGCATACATTTTTGTTCATTATTTTATTTTACAGTACAATCTTTTCCTTATCTATTTTTTATAATTTGTTCTTACTTTTCAACTGTTTTATTACTTTCCTTTCTATTTCTTTCTTACACTTTTGGTCTGTAATTTCTTTACTCATTACTAGTCTTATTTGAACTCCTCGCTAACCACTACCTCTTTCGCGAATTTAATAAAAATGCGGCTGCTCTTGTCTTCATTCATCACCCACTACTGCTTTAGGTGTATATCTAACAGTGGATGTCTATTGACTGATAGTCTACTATATATAACAAAAATTACATTGTGTTGAATATGATTTGGAATATTGGAATATCCCCATAATAAGCTATGAGATTCCGTAATCTCTCTTTACTCAGAGTACGGTCATTGTCACATCATGTCTTAACACAGTTTAAATTGAAAACATTTATTTTTTAATCTATGAGACTATCAAATGATAAATATGTTCACCTAATGGTAAGTGATACGCTTATCCATAACAATTTGGCTATGATTAAGTTGGTATACGCAACGTTAGAATATGCTCGTCGCCTTATGACGTAAGATGTTAAATCTCGTTACCTTAATAATTTCATTAAGATTAAACACTTAACTGGAACACAGTAAAGTTTGCACATTACTATTTGGCTGTAGAAATAAGAGCTGTGGTATCTTAGACAGTCTCCGGCAAGAGATATACGACCAGTATAAATATGAAACAAATCATTATGTTTACATTAAACAGAACAAAATATCGTATAAGGCAAACACCGCTGCTATCAGTATGCATTTATTTATTTATTACCATTCGTACTTCGTAATTTACTAATTCAATTGGCGGGGTGTACGGTATAATCCGGCTCGATCCGGTTTACACCGGATCTTATGAGTGACGCCGTAAACTACACGGTTTAAGACTCAAACGCCGCGGGAGCACGTGGCCTTGTGGTACAAGTGACAAGATGATTGTTTCATTTAAATTATTACTACGCTTATATTTACTGCCAAATAGTAATATGCTAACGTTACTGTGATCCTTTAGTGAAGTGAACTATAAGCAGGGTATCTTTTGAAGATTATCCCCGCGACAAAAGAAAGGTCTGTTGTGGGAAACAGTCTAGATCAACAGTCTAAATTATAACAATATGTATCTTCATCAGCCATTGAGGTCATTTGGGCCATCTCTGACTACTTTGCTCAATTCAGATTGATGGAAGCCAGGGCTTCGTTCGTTGATTATCATGATGCCCTATGGCTCTGGTGGTTGGTCTCGGCGACTGTCTAAATAGCTACCGCCGCATCTTCAATTTTTACCACCAAATAGTAATATGCTAACGTTACTGTGATCCAGTTTAAAGGCGCTGTATGCCAGTGAAATTACTGGAATAACGAGACAACACATTTTTTTTCGAGGTGAACTCTCCGAAATAACTAGCCTTCTAGGGAAGTCAAAGTTATTTGGACATTTTTACCCACTAAAACCCTTTCAGTGGTATTTTTCAGCGTTTAGAGAGATCACGGGATCTCCGTACGGAATATAACTGCGGCCTCTCTAAGGCTATGCCGGCATAGCGCATCCCAGGAACTAAATTATGCCGTCCCCAATTCCTGCACATATATTGACACGACGGTCGGAAAGGACATCCAGCCATCGTCCTCCTCGGAGTGGTTTATAGGGCGATGAGAACCCCCATTACCGGCCACGACCCCAAAGGCCCCTTTAAGCTAGGAGAACAACATTCGCAGTTGGGCCGAGACGATGGCCGTTAGTAGAGCTGCGACAGCTTCTTCTCCGAGCAGGTTCTCTCCTCTCAGCAGTCTCCTTTTATGCCATAACAATTTCCCAAAAGGAGACTAAACGAGACAAAACATATCTCAAGGCGACGAGCACAATGTTATGCATTATATATTATACTAACTAGCGCCGCTTTGTTATGGGCAAGCGTATCACTTACTATTAAGTGAAGGCCTTGCTCGTCTTGACGGCTAGTCAAATAAATAAAAACTACTCAACTATATTGAGGACGGTTTTAAACATTTACTGTTACGATGACGAAATACTATCAAAGGTTAGGTTCCTAACCTTCTCTCGTTATTATTAACCCTAACCTATGAACGATAACATAAATCTAGAATTCTTCCTAGTACTTTCGTTTTGATTAAACGAACATGCAACCATAGAACCGTGATAGTTTAGTGGTTTGAACGCCTGCCTTCTACGCCGGGGTACCGGGTTTGAATCCTGGACTAATGAATTTTTCAATTGATTTGCAGTATGACAAGTAATATCACGTGCTTTAAGCCATGTATCAAATATATAGCTAAAAAAATTTGCATCTATTTGGTATATTGATATCAATTAACATATATTTAATATGAGTATATACAATGTAAACTCTCTATAACATATATAAGATCACAATTTGGTTGGTTTGCCTTAAAACCCATACATTAATACACTCTTTATAGTGCAACAGACGCAGAAATGTTTTTATATTTACACACAGAAAATCGAGATCAAACAGTAGAAACGGATTCTTTTCATAATGAAAACAATCTACCACTGAAACAATGAACAAAATATTTCAACATACTAGAAAATTTTAACGAAGATCTCCAAAGATACGAAAATATAGACGACGATGTGGCCACAACCGATTCACGTAATGACGAACAAATTCTTCATATAGTGTCAAAAAGTACGGAAAAACGGAATGAAGATGAAGAAGATGATTCTGAACCACTATCTATTCAACAAGCGCTTGATGTCGTTATTTTATAGAAAAATTATTAATTGTTTAATCAAGAAGATTCCATCACATATCAAGAGATTTATAGAATACATATGAAAATACAAAACAAGTGCTGACGAAGCGAAAAACGTTACAAACTTTACTGATTATATGTATTAATTTTATCAAAGTATACATATTAAAGAATAATGTTAATTCGGTTATTTTTCTTCACTCCATATAACGTTAACTCTATAACGATAATAAAATGTTCGGTCTCTTTAGTTTTTTAAAAAGAGTTTACGCTATAATATAATATATTGTAATATTGTGAAGGATGCTGGGATTGCGAAGGTAAAATCAACAAACAATAATCATTGTAATCAAAATTATTATTATATAATATAATTTATTGTAATCAAAATTACAATAAAAAAAGCAGTCGTTCTCTTTATTATTACGCAAATTTCTTCTGTTGTTCTTCCCACAAACTGCTGAGCGGTTCGCCACGCCGCTTTTTATTCCCGCCGATCCGTCGGCGTGGGTGTCTCAACTAGCGGGGGTTACATGCATTATCTTAATATGACTCTTTGTTTTCTATCCTAAACAAATATTATATATAAAACGGTGCAGTGTATGCGGTGTACCACGCGGTAGTTACTAGCGGCTGGATACAAGCCGCAACTTCCTATTGCGTTGATACTATACGCGGTTGGAGCAGTTTATTCGGTACACAGTTTATTTGCAATGTTTATGACCTGGATCTACCTAACTTTAATCTATATTGCGTTAATTTTCTTTATTATTTTATTTATTTCTTCTTACAGCTAGTATAAAGACGGACTTAATGCCATTGGCATTACCTTACAGTCTACCTTAAGTGGTGCAGAGATATTATGAGGTAGGTAGGAGCATACGAAAATAATATTAAATTGTTACACAGTACATACACAACATTTAATTAGACAGATAAATATAATATACTTAATATAGATATATTAATAATACATAATGTACTCATACTTACCAATTATAAATAATCTTTAACATTCAACCAGAAAAGAGTATCATTTGTTTAACACGAAGAAATTTAGTACAGAGAAGAGCTTTCTATGCCTGAAAGTTGATCAGCTATGATATTAGAAGAAATCAGGTAAATAATCGTCAATACTTTTAATTATTAAATAAAAGAGAATTACGTGTGAAAGGTTTTATATTGTAATTATTTTTTATTCGACAATCTTTCTGTGCAAGGCGTTCACCTAATGTTGAGTGATAGATTTACCTATAAAAATATAGATCTGGATAAGATATGCAGCATACACATACACTGCCACTACATTGCACTCGTTCTGAGACATGTCTCGTTACCCTATTAATTTCACTAACTTATATCATCCTTATAACATCTTAGGGTATGTAAATGGTCCCTTACAACAACTCACAAGACCCAAGCCAATCTCAACTGCTTGAGATGCAATCTGATAACAAACTAGACTCTGCGTATGTATCAACTCTTATTAGGTCAGTGTGTATCAACTCTTATTGGATCAGCTGATGATGATTAAGGCACCGTTCAAACCGGAACACAGTACTATTTATCGGTAGGAGCTGCAGTGTTATCTATTTACACGGTCAAAATGGGTATATAATCATTTGAAATAACTTCAGAGGAATCGTATTTCTGAATAGTTCTACCAAGGAAATGTGAGAATGGAAATATGGGCCAGCGATGAGTCAAAGTGAAAGGAGACTGTTCGTTATTTTCATTCAAAGCAAATAGTTATTACGGTTTGGGTACACAATGGCTACCCTTACTTCGGCTTGTTAACGCCGCGCTAATTACTGCTCTAAATAAAAGAATACACTAAGTATAAATTATTAATTCGCAGAAGCAAAGGGGTCTTTGTAAGTTAGAATAAGTTAGCTCTCCTGTTAAAGTATAATAATTAAAATATAGTTTTTTGTTAATAAATTTCACAATTCTACCGTAAGTTATTTGTGACTTATTTCTCTTTCATCTCTACTGACCTTTTTCATTTTTTACTACTTTAATAATTATCTATACATTATCTAAGTAATTTTTATATATTTTTATGATTTCATTGTTCGTATTTATTTATTTATACATATCGGCGCGATAGATGATTCGCGACAATTAAAAAGAATCACTTTAGTTAAATAAGTCAAACAATCAATCAAA
>DWLS01006427.1:0-11636 GCA_018246255.1 Pachliopta kotzebuea | reverse complement strand
TCTAGATTGACAATAGGTATAGATTATAGACTAAACATTAGATATCTTCGAATATGAAATAACAATTGAGGATGAACACTAATACCAAGTATCTTTATTACGGAAAATGGTTTTAAATACTAATATAATATTTGTTTAGTTATACAAGTGGTTATTACTGCCATCTGTTGAGTAAAAGATACATTATTATAATTTGGTGTAAACGTAAGTTGTGTAAAAGTTAGAGGTTTACTATATAAGCCAATAGATGGCACTCAACAAAATTCTTTAAAACAAAATTTCGTTTTATTTGTTTGCACAAAATTGGTTTACAAAAAACCAATTGTTATTGTAATGAAATGATAATTCGTTAATATTTATTTTTGATAAAAAAAAAAATTACGTAACGAAAGCTATACCATTTTAAGATTTTAAAAAATGATTTTTATTTAGTTTTTTATAAATGCGTTAATGTCTATTAGCACTACAAATCAATTAGGTAGCTTAAAATGAAAAACATAATTTCTATATATTTTCTACATAATTCTATGAGTTATTAAATTATTGGAAAAATATAATATTATACAACATAACATAAAATAAAAACAGATATATAATATTCAATTAGATACTAAGGATTTAAACGGTGCTATTTTCGCGCTTTTCTTGTGTGACGTTACTGTACGCAAAGTCAACAATGAAGTTTTCTAATCTTCATTGATTTATCAAAATCGAAGTAGTAACAACTACTTATTATTATGAAAACAGACAGAAAAGTATATTGTAAGTATTCTGTTGTTTCTGTGTACAAAAATAGGATAAAAACTGCGCCTGATAAAGTGTATTTTCATATTCCGTAAGATGCAAACCTATGAAACAGTGGAATGCTTTGGGAAGAAGTAATATGTAGTATTTAAGTGCTTTATACCGCTGCGTGGATAATTTCTAAATTCTAAGTAGAAAAGTTTCGTTTAAAAGAACCCTGTGTTTTACTACACAGTTATCATTTTGCTTCCAGAATATTAACTTGTTTGTTAATTTTTTTAAAGATTTACTTAATATGTTTGTTATTTATCATCTACTGATTTTTTTAATTAAAAAAGCAACCTATTAAAATTATTCAGTTTAAAAGTATTTTTGTATGAGCACAAACTATTACTGGTTTTCAGAATGAAGACTCAAGAAATTATATCTGATAAAAATAATGGTATTAAAACAAGGACAGAAAATAACCTTATTATCAAAGATAGGAGATACCAAATACATTCCACGGTCATATAAATATGATTATAAAGTAAATAAATAGTACCAGTTGAAGAAACTTCAATTACAGCAGCTTAATCTGCAACAGACAACAGACATCATGATAATAACACAGTGGTTATTATAGCATACTGGGGATCTATAGATTTATACTGTTGCTAGGAAAGAGGAACAGTACCATCATAGGATCATGTCAACAGTCAAGACTACTACTAACACAAAATTTTAAGCAATGTAGGAAAATAACAGCTCTAAGGCAATTGTTACTGCTTTAAGCATGTGTTGACCACAACTTGATCTCTATAATAGATAAGTAATAGAACTTTGTGCTATAATGAAGTAACAATTGTTAATAAAATAGGATTATCTACATGAAAATTAATTTTACTTGAATAATGAAAGATAAATACATATCATTAACCATATTCCACTTTAATTACATTTATATTTCCTTTAAGTCTACTCATCATATGCAATGCCAGAGAGCTTTAGTTTTCATATACATCCATTTGTACTTGTCTGCTCTGTATAAGTTAGATACTCAGTTTTTTTCTTTAGTAATATATCAACTCATACCTTTTTCATTTGAACAGATTACTTCATTTATTATTATAATATATTCATCAATTCCTCTGTTATATGACCGTCATTATTGGATAGTCAGGAATTGATTTTAAGCTACAATTGTTAATTTTTTTTGGATTATTTGTCCTTTATAACTTATATATTTTATAATTTCATTTTTTGCTATTCAAACTCGTTATAGATGCAAAATATTTTAATTATGCTATGTCCGTGAAAAATTTTTTTTTTGCAACATGTCGGTTTTCTCGCGAACTTTTCCTTCTACTGAATCTCAAACTTGACCAATTATATTTATGTTTCTATTTATAAATAACGTAACTGAAGTAACTGTAATACAAATTCTATGATAGACCTACTTAAGATAATACTTTGTAGCTTATCATTCAGAATATATTTTCGATGTAATAAGGTAGTATCAATAACTAATCTGTTAACAAAACGTACCTTCGAATCGTTCCAAGCAAACAAGGTGGAGGCGCTCTTGAAACTTCCAAGTTCAGAGCGCGCCGCCTGCGCCAGTAACGCTGCGACCGCCGCCGCGTGCGCACTTCTCTACCAAACTCTCATACAAAAGACATCAACGCGCTTTACGAAAAAAATGTGTTCGTAGTACTATTTACTGTGTTACATTCCAAATCAAACGAATCTATTGTGTGTTTGTGCAAATATACTTATATGGGAGTGAACAATATTTTATGAATTTGTACGATCTATTACGGTGAGTATTTTTAAAATAATATGAAAATTGTGTTTAATTTTATTGTATAAAATTCCTTATTCAAAATTGTGAATTATAACTATTTTTTATTAGACAGTTTGTATGTTTCGTTAATGAAGGAAAATATCAATTGTTTATAATAACGCTGTATGGATTTTAATACAAGATCTATTAAAAGTAAACATACTAATATAAAATAATTAACGGAAAAATACCTTACTGAATACATGCTTTTACATAAACAAGATTATTTAATCTAAATAAAACCTTCTTTACTTACTAGGCTACTATTTAATACTTCCATATAATAGTTTTATCATCAAAATTTATAAAATATGACAGAATTTTTCTCGAATTTACTTTAAATGGATTATCTAAGTATCTATATATAAGCTAAGATTCTTTCAGTAAGTTCTATACTTTAGGTTACCTATATACATTTGTTTTTATTTAATGTTGAAATTGATTCCTTAACTAGTTTACGTATATCCAACTCAAGTACATATACTTCTCCCTCTCTTTACATGAGACGTAAATACCTATGTACTTTGTTTTGATATAAATATTACGTTATTTATGTTATAAAAACTAAAGTAATGTTATTAAAAAAATGATTGTCTTATCAGACAACTTAGAAACACGTAAGGTAGATAAAGGGTTTTAGATGCAGCTGCAATGTTGTTTTTTTATCACCAGGTGTTGGTGTGTAAATATGTCATGTTGATTGGAAGGATACTGTTGCTAGTTTTAATACGTACTTTATAAAAACTATCATTAATATAAGAAGGGCTCTATTTGCAACCGGAAATATATAAATATTACTCACCCCTCCTCTTTTGACGGTAAGACAGAAAAAAAATGTTAAAAATATTTTGATTACTATTATGTTTACTTATCACAAATTATTATTAACAAGTTCTTACTACTTTTACTATTTAAATGCATGAAATAATAATTCCCCATTTGGTGAAAATAAAAATATTTTTGATTCCCGTATAAAAAGTTTTATTCACATACTTAATATGGCCTTCAAAGTAATATGAAGTTATTTTCTATTTAAAATATTCTCATCAAAATTATAGTATCTAGTGTGAAGATCTGGAAATGTCTTGACTATTGTGTAGTTAAATTTGTTCGATTAATTTTAGTATTGTTTTAAATAAAACCTCCTCAATAAACACATAAATAGAAAGATAAATAGATGATAAAATGGTGTTTTTATCCACATATAGATTTCTTGTATATCATTAAATAACTAAAATATTTCTGTTAGTTAAACCGATAATTGATCCAAGAACTAAACCCGCAATACAGACATTTTACATTAGACGAAACATATAAATTACTTTTACTTACAATATTTATAACCGATATATTCATACAAACTTAAAAATAATCTATTTCAATTCTTAAAAAAGAGTGTTCGCTTACAATTTTTGTCCCCATAATAATGAGGCATTACTTAAGATAATCACTATTACACCACATTGAGCTCGTCGCTTTAAAACAAGGTGTTAGTCTCGTTACTCCGGTAATTTCGCTAACTTACAACACCTTCCAAACCGAAACACAGTAATGTTTTCACATGACTGTTGGAGGCAGAATAGGAGCTGTAGTGGTACTTAGACGGTCTCTGAAAATAGAGTCCTGATACTAATTTTTTTAATTGTATGGAATTAAGAAAACATCTTGAGCTTTAGCGAGTAATATTTATTATCTGTGATAATTTCACCATCAGACGTAAACAGCCTTTGGGTCGGGAGCACGCGGTCGTGAAAGCAGGCAAATGATTACCGCAGATCACTTTCTTGTCATCTTCATATTCCGCACAATCTTACTGAATGAATCGTAAAAGTGCCTCGAAAGTACAGCCTCCTTTACTACACCGCCGAGAAAACAACTCAATACATAGACATAAACATACTCAGTATATAGACAACATCTTCAAGAAAAGAGTGAATATGCATTTGGTAGATTAATGCGCTTTACCATCATCGACCACATCTTCACTTAACACCAGGTAGGATCGTGGTCAAGCATTAACCTATACATACGTAAAAAAAATCTGTATGTTATGTTCATTTAGTCCTAATATAACATGGATTTTGTATCTAAAAAGAACTCAATAGAGAAATATAGTCTTGACGATATCTAACGGTCTTACTTAAGATTAATTTTAACCTTGTGGTCTCTAGAACAGTGGCCGCTCATAAATTATGCTTTGACAGCTGAGGCTTCTATTGTACACTTAAGACTCGTTAAGTTATATCTGGAATAGTTTCATTAAGTGCAGCTCCATTCAAAAGGAATACTTCCACAATACTGCTCGTGTTAATAGACTGCGATAATACTAAGACGGTCTCTAACAAACGCACTTACTGCTTACAGTAAATGATTACTTCTAGTAATTCTATAGTTTACTACTTAGAGTTCGTAGTAAGGTGGTTAAATCCGCAGGTCTAGCTAAAACTATTTTATTAATCTGATACCGTAACAGTATCGCTATATTATTATCAACATATTAGTGGGTTACAACTCTTTACCAAACATGTCTTTATTGTCACTTAAAATCACGTAAATAAATTCGAGTGCGAGCTTCAAATAACATACTCTTTATTTCTTCACCAAAAATTGAAGGCTTACTTTACAACAATTGTCATAAATATTTATTAACGATTGATGTTATGATACAGTAAATGTAAGACTATTAAGTGACTCCAACATAATTAAATATACTTAAATAAGATAATAATAATCATATCACCATTAAATCTCAAGTTACGATGTGACAGCAGTTCTCAACATGCAACAGCAATATACGGAACACGCACCAGCAGTTTCGTACAACATTAAGTTAACGATTACCTCCGCCAAGCACGCCCCGTTGCATAAAACTTTATGCTTAACGGCCATAACGGTGCCTTTTTAACTTATTACTGATAAATTTATTAACTTAGATTTAATACATCGATTACTAAACACCTCACCGAAATTGAATTTTAAAGAAAGATTTATGATTCAAAGTTATTTGTTAATACTTAATTTCCACTTGAAAAAGTGTTAAGTGACATCCATATAATCATATATGGATGGTGATGAATGTTCTAGAAAGCTTTTACTTGATCATTATGATCTTTAGGAATACTTCATCATACGACAATGGTAGCTACCTCGGTGAGTTCAGGAAAAATCTTTGCGTTATAAAACAAGTATTTAACCACTAAGTCACGGAGGCTATTAAGCATTGTAGTAATATAGGAAATTAAGTAAATAATTCATTTGGTGTAAGTAATGATGAGACCAGTAAGTGTTTGTGATTTGAACCTTAAAATATTTACATTAAATCTTCCCTAATAATTTTACTAGTAAAGCACTACTTAAACCACATAGTTGTAACGTTTTTAAACTATTGCTTAGTAACAATAGTTGCTAAAGAAAAGAGGTCTACCTTTTTGAGTGTGAAGTATGATAGATGGTAATAAATTGATAAAAAAAAGGAATGAGAGCGAAAGAAGAAAATAGAAAGAAACATTAATAGATAATAAAGAGAATTTTAAGAAGCCTTTGTTCTAACAAACTAAAGGGAAACGATATATTAAAAAAATGCGTACAATTATGTAATTAAATTATTTACTAACTCCCGCCAGTAATCACATGCCTTAAGCCATGTATCAAATTACGGAGATATAAAGCTTAAAAAAACTGCCTGTAGTTAGTCGTGATAATCTAGTGGTCTAAACACCGGCCTTCCATTCCGAATGTATCGGGTTCAAATCCGGCCTGCACCAATGAATTTTTCAATTCACGTTCAGTTAGTATTATAACACATATTAATATCAAGTGCTTTAAGACATGTATCAAATCACGAGGCTATAAACCTTAAAAAAACTGTCTATAATTAGTCGTGATATCCTAGTGGTCTGAACACTGGCCTTCCGCACCGAAGGTATCGGGTTCGATTCCGGCCTGCACCAATGAATATTTCAATTCACGTTCAGTTAGTATAATACAAACTAATAAATATCATGTGCTTTAATCCATGCATTAAAACGCAGGGATATAAAGCTTTAAAAAACTCCCGCCATTGGTCCAAAGTTATATATCTGTATATTATATTACAGTAATAAAGTAAACGGTTAGAGTTAAATATGAGAAATACAGTTAAACGGAAGTTAGTTAAAATTTATAGAACAAAAACCGTTACGTGGTTAAAATTTGTGTGATGGTTATTTACTTTACGTAACTTTAAACTAGTTTCCTGCCGATGCCGTTTATCAACGTCCGTCGACGCTATCAGCATAATATTTTGAAATATATTTCCTCTATAACTATACATGTTAAAGTGTTAAGTTTTTAACTTAAGTTAATATTTTTTTCGACGAGGCGACAAAACGAGCAGAGTTCACGACATGGTAAATGATACACTTGCCTATAACATGGTGCTAATTAAGGTAGTATACACAGCACCACAGTACGCTCGTCGTCTTAAGACGTTCGGAATTAAGTCTCGTTACCACAGTAATTTTACTAGCATACAGTACCATTTAAAAAGGAACATTAAAGTTTGTAGTAGCCACGGCGGTACCTACCAGACGGTCTGTAGCAACAGAGACTTATCATCAGTAAATGTAATGTTACACACTTTTAACTCTTCAAAACCTTTATTACCGGTAACTGTTTCGTTTTAAAGTAATCTCCATAAACCTTAAGATGACAGATTCAACTGAAAATTTACATACATTTTATGAAATACAATGTAATAGTTTATTATTTGAACTAGCTTTATATATTGTTTATTAATTTTCTAGACTAGCACTAAGTTAGAGTACTTGATATTAAGCGATGTAGTCTTTGATGGCAAAGGACTAATCTAGAAGCAATACTCAATATATATTTATAATATTTTTTAATTATTTTATAATAAATTAGATTTGTCATCTAATACAATATTTATAAGCCGTCTTCATAATATGTAATATTTTTTTTGTCAAAACAATATGTCTATAATATTATTACGTAGTATATATATGTAAATATTATATAAAGTGTAGGAGATAAAGGCATATAAAAAATCTTAAGAATAATAAAATCTATTTTAGCCATCACTATACGATCGGTTTATGATTTAACTGCTTCTATAGTTAAGCGCCTGTCCTATAACATAGAGGTCAGTTCGATCCTGAAGCTACATTAAGATTTCCATACATGTTTTCCATCCATTCATCAATCTGATGATACTCCAGTAATTTTACAACAGCACCCTTCAAACTGGAACACAGTAATATCAGCACAGTACTTTTGCCAGCTGCAATAAGAGCTTCGGTGGTACCTAGTCTATCTAAGACACGAGACTTACCACAAGTGATATAGGTATGTTATAAAGTTAATGATCAAGTGGGTCCAAGTTATATGTGGCACAAACGGTCCGTGCACGCTTTTTCGACCTCAAGTCATCTGTGACTTAGAATGTGAGATGCGCTCGGAGACGCGCCGCACTACACAGGAACTGGCGAACAAAGCAAAATGAATCTTATTGTTAAGGTCGTAAGGAACAAAATCGTACAATAGCTGAGGATGTTCTTTTACAAGAAACGTATAGAAAGAAAAATGATTAACAATCGACTATTCATAAAGACGCATGCAAATCTAGTCGGTGCCGTTTTACTTTTGTGACTATTTTAAAATGGAAATGGGAAAGTGAAATTGATAGTATATCAGTTTCGTTCATATGATGCGAATATCCTAGTAACAAGGTGAATAGCCAAATAAATATATTAGAGAGGTTCTCTACTGATCTAACTTTGAAAGTTTTGGCGACTTCTTCCTAAAGTAACAGATATTAATACTAATTTAACTACATGTTAATATTTTAACTTTTACATTGTTAGTAAAGAGTTCTTTCAAAATTATTAGTATGTTCCCTTACGTGTTTCCTTTCCCTAACTTTTCTTTCATTCTACATTTTTTTATCTTCCGTTCTCTTGTTAAAATCTTTAATTTTTCAGACAAATCCTGTCATGCCAATTTAGTAAAAGGTTTAAAGGGTCCCACGTAAGAACTCGTAGAAGCCAAGCCAACTTCACCTGCTCGTGGTGAAGCCTGCTAAGCAATAAACGAGGCTCTAAACCTTGACTAACCTGCATTGAGCCAACGTGGTGAGATATAGCCCAAATCGCTCTATTACTGGGAAGTTTATGTCCAGCAGTGGACGTTTATCAGCTGATGAAGAAGATTTCCTTTGAACTCTTCTGTATAACCACCATATATAAAAGCATACCTGTTTAGCTGTCAACATATCTTACTTATATCTTCCCTTTATAGGTGTGCGTCCGTGCAGAATGGGATGTCGCTATGCCAACTTAATGGCTGATATATGATATATATATATTTATGGTAACAACGTTTTTAAGTTTTTAGTTTTGAATGTAAAGGCAACTCGTTCGTAAGAGTCATAGTATTCTAGACGATCACACCACTTGATATCATGTAAAATTTAGGGTTAAATGATTAGAGGATTAGTTATAAACAGATATAAAACTTATAGCTTAACAGATTAAGTAACGGATACAACACTTAAAGAGCGTTTAATTAGTTTTAATTAATAATATAATAGATGTACAGGTCCAAGACGGCTTGTCAGTCCAGGTATTCACGCACAAAGGACCCGGACGGGCCTAGCGGATATAACTAATAAAGGACCTCTGCGTAGTCAGTCCGTTTTAATTGGATATAAAACAGTCCCCTAGCGGCCGGCGGTGCGTTAACGTTTGTATGAACCGTTTCATTAATAGATAGCGATCGGCTGATCTCTTACCATCGCCTCAAATAATCTTGTAATTTACATAAGAATACTTACCACCACAGCCACCGGATGGTCCAATTACCTAAGCATCACTTACCGATGGTTTAAGTAACATGAGTGTTCTTACCGATGTTCTACCTCATTGTCACTTTAGTTAGCCTCATATAAAATAGGAAATAGGATAGTGGCTGGAAGGTATCCCAGAAAACACCTCATGGGACAATAACCTCACCTGCTTATGGTTCACCCCGCTAATTAACAAACAAGGCTCTGGTTCTTTACCAACCTTCATTGGCAGCATGATGGGAGATGGTTTACATCCCCCACTTTTGAGGGAGGCCTATGTTAAAGTAGACTGATAAAGAAGAAAACAGTAAAAAATTCGAAAATTAGCAAATACAGGGTAAAACTGAAATTGTGATCTTCCAATTCATTTCATAGAGAACAAAATGAATACAATATGGAGGATGTAAAAATAAAGAGAGGTAGATAGCGATTAATGGACAATGTTTAATCATTGCAGTAGGAAATTACGAAATATATATAAGAGTTATATAGTTCCGCATAGATTTCAATGTTTCTCCTTCTCTTTCTCTTCATATATTTTAAGTGTATTAATAGTGTAATATACTATAAGAACCTTATTACCAGCCGATAGATATCCACTGCTGGATATAAACCTCTCTCAATTATGAGGGGATTTGGGCCATCTCCCACTGCGCTGGCCCAATGCGGGTTGGTGGGGAGTCAAAGTCTTGTTTGTTGATCAGCAGGCTCCAACATAAGCAGGTTGAGGTTGGCTTGGCATCTCAGAGTTGTAGTGTAAGACCTTTTATTATTAAAGCGTCCCCTTTCACAATGTTTGTAAGAGCCTTGATTTTCTGTTATTCTTTCTACTCTTTTCTTTGCTTTCTCTTATCTTTTCCTGTATGACACCCCTTATACCTCTGTACCACTACTGTAAAAACGCAGTGGGAAATATAATAATTAATATTTTGAACATATTAATATTGCCGGAGATCAGTTGACTATATTTTTAAAACAAATTCATTATTCAAAAATAAAATATTTGGTTATATATCTATTAGTATCTTCATTAAAATTTTATTTCCAGTTTATGCTGATAGTTTATTAAGTAGATATTATATACAATTTAAACTCTAGTTATGTAACGTGAAGTAATTCATGTGATTATAAAAACGTTTGTACATCGTTTGACGTAAGAAAATTCCACTCAAGCAACGTAGTTGAGTTTAAACCTTTTTTTTTCCTTTCCGTCTCCTGTCGCAGGAATGCCGCGCTCATCCTGTGTCTACGAGCTGAAAAAGTCAGTTCTTAACTGGCAACACCTGCCTAATAAGACCACTTAGGAGATATAAATACAGGGGTTCATGTTATTTTTAATGCAACAGATAACTCGCGTAATGGAGCTTGATGGTGAATAACAGTACTTACCATCATTTTAATTGGCATTACCCTTTTTCATTGCTCCGGTTAACAATCATATTTATGTCATTTAATTATAAATATTTAAATGTTATAATTCCTTTTTATTATGTTATATAAAGTATCAAATTGGTACATAAATGTCTGTGTTCTTGTCTCTCTGCTTATAACCAATGGAGATTACTTGGACGGAGTTTCAAAGAAGTATTTGTTTCTACCGTAAATCTCCAAATGATGTAACTAATTTATTAATGAGTATATACTCTAAAATAGTTTATAAAATAAAAACGTAATTATTTAGAAGATTATTTAATACTAGTAGTTGCCTGTTACATTCGCAACTAAAGGTTTTATCTCAATAAAATGTCTAATATGGGAATAATCGTGTCATAAACAGATGCGTCTGTTAATTAAGTTAACATAGCGACCTCCCATTTTGCACGGACGCACGCAATGAAAAGGAAGTTATTAGTAGGAAGATAATAATGTATGAAAAATGGTACTGGATAAGATCTATATAAATTGGAGACGTAAAGGGTAACAACATCTCCATCAATCTTTTCTTCTCATCGTTCAGCCTGCTAATTAACAAAGGAAGCTTTAGCTCCCCACCAACCAGCATTGGGTTAGCGTGGTAGGAGACGGCCCAAATCTCTCTACTATTAAGGGAGAAGCTAGCAATGAACGTCTATAGACTGATGATGATTTGAATAAAAGACGGAAAGTAAGTTTGATTCAATACTCCGACCTCAGGGAATTAGAAGAGGTTTTCACCTTCATAGGCTTTCGGAGAAGACTTCGAAGATTTAAGTAATTTATGATAATAAGCTATACAACCCTTTA
>DWLS01006426.1:0-11636 GCA_018246255.1 Pachliopta kotzebuea | reverse complement strand
TTTTGCAGAGTGTAATCTCTCCTCGGTTGTCCATTTGCATAGCACAATGGTAATGTTTATTTTAGCCGAATCGTTCCTTGTGTAGAATTCTAATCTAATTTGAATAAATGATGCATTGTAACAATAAGTTAAATAGACAAAACAAACTGTATTATTTCAAAGAAATTAAAAAAAAGTATTACTTTTTTATTTAAACAGGAAAATCTTTATATAATATTAACGTAGGTTTGTTTTTAGTAAATTGTTGTAAGTACTGTACATATGCAGAAAAACATTTTTGGCTGACATCCAGACTGCTCACGTACTCAACTCAGTAAATTCAACCTATATGACTTGACATAGCCGATAATTATCTTTTTATACAATTAGAATTTAGGTCGTCTAAGTAGGTCAAGCCGAATAATAACATCTTTTTACGAACTATTGACTAATTTACTGCGTAAACCATTTCCCGATCGCCTTTTATTAGCCTCGACTACACTTTTATAGCTCTCGTCAAGTTATTTTCGGTCCTTTGTCGAAAATGTCAACGCAAATGTTTTTCTTATAATAATATCTGTTAATTAAATCCTTAATTATATATAATGTAGATGATATCAGGCAGGCGAATAAAAACATTATTTTCCTATTCACAAATTTCTGTAACAACTTATCAACTGATACACATTATAGAGTTGTCCAGCAAAAGATTTACTGTTTCTGTTTATTTTTAGAGAAATGCGAATATTATCAGCTGTAGCATTGGCCGGTGGAATTGGAAAAAGAGAAAAGGCTCTCACTGCTTCATTTGCATTTCTAAATTTGATTTCTAATCCCGAAGGTGGAAATGTATGGAGACAAGTTGGTCATATAAGAGGTAGAAATGTCCACCTGCATACTATAGTTTGGCCCGGTGGGCGTCTAGTTGCTCATGGCCAATCTGCAGGTGCTCGAACCATATTCCGAATAGTAACTGCATTGGCGCCTCCCTTCGTTATGGAAGGAGAACTTGACGAAGATGGACAGTGTCTACGTGGATTAGCTTGTCATCGACCTCAAACTTCCGATAGAGATAATCTTACATTAGTCTTTAATGAATTAGAAAGGGAAAACGACCAAGACAGCAACGAATTCTTCTTCCCTACGCCTAAACCAACAAAGTTTACACGGATGGCTACGCACTGCTGTTATGGTCTGGCTATGGATCTTTTAGAAAATATAGCCCAAGAGCTTGAGTTTGATTTTCATTTATATGTAGTTGAAGACGGTTTGTATGGTTCAAGAAAGTTGGTCAGACCGTTTCAGAGATCGTTAAAAAAAGATCTAGAAAATGAGTTTTTGTCTGAACAAGTTGATTATCATTCACGATTAAATAACATTAATAACGGAGTAGAAAATAATAAAAGCTTTAATACTTATTACACGGACACACATGAGAATCTCGAGAAATGGAATGGTATTATAGGTGATTTAATTTCCGGTGCTGCGCATATGTCATTCGCTGCGCTCAGTGTCTCGGCAGCAAGAGCAGAAGTTATAGATTTTAGCCAGCCCTATTTTTTTAGTGGAATTTCAATATTAGCCGCACCTAATCAACGACCTGATATACCGTTGTTAGCATTCTTGCTTCCTTTTTCTCCAGAACTATGGATTGCAATATTTACATCACTGAATGTTACAGCAATCGCTGTTGCTATTTATGAGTGGTTGTCTCCTTTTGGATTAAATCCTTGGGGTCGCCAAAGATCTAAAAATTTTAGTATATCTAGTGCATTATGGGTAATGTGGGGACTTCTATGTGGTCACCTTGTAGCATTCAAAGCACCTAAAAGTTGGCCTAACAAATTTCTTATTAATGTTTGGGGAGGGTTTTCTGTGATATTTGTTGCCAGTTATACTGCCAACATAGCAGCGCTAATAGCAGGACTTTTTTTTCATAATGCAGTTGATGATTATCAAGGAAAAAGTAATGTAAGTAAATTATTTAATTGATAAAATTTTTGTTAGATATTAATAGATTTTGTCGATAATCTGTTTTAAATTGTTTTTTAAATATTTAGTGGCTTTCTCTGAGGATTGGCACAGCCAGGTCTTCTGCTGCCGAATACTATGTTCAACGAAATAATCCTCATTTGGCCGAAATGATGAGACAGTATGCGTTACAAGACATCGAAGAAGGAATTCAACGGTTACGGTATATGCTCTATTAACATTTTAAAGATTTTGTTTTTTTGATTTTTTTTTTAAGAATTAATAGTGTAAAAAAAATTTTTTTCTTTATTTTAATTAAGAAATAATAATATAGTTCACTTTTTAAAAAAAATCTTTACTCTGTTTTATCTTAACCGTTAATTCGTGATGTGGCTCCGCCAACTATCAATTTTATGATATGCTTTCATGACCATATAAAATAGAAATTAAAGGGCTTTAAATGTCATGAAATCATAGTCGATATAAAATATTACGATTATATAAAAATCATTTGGTCAAATTCAATTTTATCAAACTTAATTTGAAAACACTACGAATTCAACAGTTCATGAACATATTTGGATGGTAATAGTATTTCTATTTATTATAACTTTTACTAGTTGTATTATTTTTTGTTAGTAATTAATACTTAAAAAAAATTAAGTATTGAATGGAGAATCTCTTTCATTTTAGGAACAATACTTTAGACCTTCTAATAGCAGATACTCCTGTTTTGGATTACTATCGTGCTACTGATCATGGATGTAAACTACAGAAAGTAGGAGAACATGCATTAGCTAAAGATACTTACGCCATCGGGATGGCGAAAGGTTTTCCTTTAAAGGTTAGTGGAAATCAGTTTATACTAATATATTTTTAATAAGGTATTTTAAGCTATATTTAAGAGCGGATATTTGCTGCTGCACGATAAAATTCTTGCTTCGTACGGCTAATGAGGTTGTTCCGGAATGTTGGCATAGATCAGGGCCTATTTATGTGAGAAAGACGTTGATAGAAGGTTGAGTGACGGCGAAACGACATGGGATCAAAGCGGGTAAAGATTGATGAACGATGCACACAAATCTAATAAAGTGATCGATGGTCCAACGTCATGTACACTAGACCTGTTTATCATTAGTTTTCTATTGGCAAATATCGCTAGATAAGTTACTTTTAAAAAAAAAATTACATTTACTTTCGATATTTTTCTGCTTTCCTACGACAACTATGAACGCAATTTAAACCAAGAATCGGTCGTAAGCTTCGTTTACTTACAGGATAGTATATCTGCAGTAATTGCAAAGTATTCTTCTAATGGTTATATGGATATTCTTACTGAAAAATGGTATGGTGCTTTGCCTTGTTTTAAACTAAGCGCTGATTATGGAATTCAACCAAAACCTTTAGGTAAGAACATCATTATTTTTCTTAATTTTTATTAGAAAGAAATTGCAAAAAAGCTTAAGTTTGTAAAATAAATTATTTAATATAATATAATAATTTGTTGCACATTAATAGAACTTTTTAAATTTAATTTATCACAGAAAAATATCTTGTATAGTTACACGAAGGTAGTATTATAATGAATATTGTTTCTATCAACGTAGTCAGCTGGTTCGTCTCTGCCGGAAATTTCATTAGAATTTATCGCCACCCTCGCTTTAATCCTACCCTGTAGGGTGTGGTGGAAGGGAGAGGTGTTACCACCAACCGACCTAAAAGATTAAACATAGGATTTATCTCTGAAAAAATGAGAGGGCACGTAAAGTGTGTTTACCTCTTATTTAAGGCGACCTCTGATGAGATAATAAGAAAATTAAAATTTAACAAGATTAAAATTTTTATTATCGAAAATTTTACATTTTATTTCTTATTTTAGGGTAATATAATTAAGCAACAAGGGTTGGTAGTATTTTGAATAGTGTTTACGACTCTTTATGACAACCGGTGTTATTATATAAAAGATTTTTTTTGGATAATGCAAGTTTTATAGACATGGCCTGATAAGGTTTTTAATTAATTAAAATTTTGTGTTAAATTTTTTTTGCAAGAGGTAAAATTTTTAAATGTTCTAATACAACCAATTAGTATTTTAATAGATTCCGTATTAACATGATTCTAATATTAAAATAATGTATTCTTTGCATGATATAATAAAACGATGCTTTTCGTTTACAATACTCAACAACAGCGCAGCCATATAAATTTAAGTACTTCAACATAAACATCAACTTAATTCAGAAAATGTGTTACAAAAGCTCCACGAAAGCATGTAAAATGGTAACACGGTTAACATTAAATGATCTCCGGATATTATTTGTACATTTTACTTTACTAAATGTATGTAAAATATATTAAATTACTTTGCACTAACATCTACATTTTAACTTGTGTTGATTATAGCCAAGTTTTTTAGTTCAACACCAGTTATTTTTTATGGGTAATCATTTATACATTTCCATGTAAAAGTTATTTTTAACAATATAGCTTTTCTCATCATAATAAACCTTCAGAACAGTCTCATGCTGAAAAGAACTAAATTTGTTTTGTCCTTTTAGATTCAAAATATACAGCTGTTTACACAGCATCAATAAAATCAGGCATCAATAAAATCATGAGAAATTACTTGAAAACTATTTGGTATACTAATACTAGGATTAATTACAGGTGTAGCAGCTGTAGCAGGTGTATTTATACTTTTAGGAGTGGGAATGATCGTTGGTTGTTTGATATTGATTTTAGAACATCTTTTTTACAAATACACGTTACCTATTCTACGTCACCAGCCGAAAGGAACAATATGGAGAAGTAGGAACATAATGTTCTTTAGCCAGGTAGTAATTTGCCTAATAAAATTTAATAAAAGGCATGTAATTGATATTATTTTATGCAGTTTATTTTGGTAAGTGCTTCACAGATATCGAAATCTGATTACACGATCCTTGCGAATTATAAAAATCATCATTATAATGTTTTCGTGTAACTCAATAGCAATAATTTTATTTTATTTTATTAATAAGAATTTATTTTTTCAAATATTTCAAGGATAATTGTCGAATTACCTGTTTACGGGTCGAGAAGAGGAAAATGTCGTATATATAAACGCCATGGTATTTTGTTGTTTTTGTTAAATGAAAATGACAAATTATAATTTTTTTAATACATCAATCAAACTTCTTCAGCGCCTTTTTTTTCGTACCCTGCTCAATGGTTAAGCTAAGACACTTTCTAGACGTATTATACTAAACCACAATTCAATACAACTTTTTACACTAAACTGCATAAAATGTACTTAATCTTCATGAACTGCCTTTGTTAGGTTTCTTGTACATTTAAATTATAAATATATTAATTTATATCGTGTTCTATAAACGAGAGTTATAAATTTCTTACAGAAATTATATAGGTTCATAAATTGCGTTGAATTGGTATCGCCGCATCATGCAGCTCGTGAATTAGTTAATACAATTCGCCAAGGACACTTTACCTCTCTTTTTCAAAAAAGTGTTAAAAGGGTAAGATTTTTATAATAAATAACAGTTATTTTTTTTATAATGTTGTCAGTTTACGAGAGGAAAGCACATTTGTTTCAGAAGGAACACGAACAACGGAGAAGAAGAAAAAGTAAAGCACAATTTTTTGAAATGATACAGGAAATAAGAAGGTAAATAATATTTGTTTAATTAAAACTTTCATTATGCAAAACTGTTATAATATATTAAAAAATATTTAAATATATCAGGGTTCAACAAGGGAGAGACCACTCATTGGATTCTATTAAGGAAAATGTTGCAATAGAAACGTCAGTATCAGAAGAAATAACAGAATCCAAATTCTTGTCGCCTTCTCCTGACCTGTCGAGTCGCTCGCCACGTCAAAGTCGTTCACCCAGACAGCTTCGATCACCGAAATCTCGTCGAAAAAGATGCAGCGTTACAGGATTAAATGTAAGAAGATTTAGCACAGATTCAGTTTTAGGCTCTGATTCTGCCTCTATCTATGAGCGAACAAGCATTAACATTGGTCGAAGACTCAGTCGAGACGTAAGCTGTTTAACGAATTCCCCTCCCGATATTAACAGCCGACTTCGTACACCGTCACCGATGGTCCGTCGAGCCGAAGGTTCATCAACTCGTTCGTATCAAGATGTTTCAGAAAGATCGGATAACTATCTTAGTATCGATCTTCCAACACATGGAGCTAGTATAGAGATAATGGTCACACAAGAAAGCGATCTACCTTCTGCTCCGCCATATTCAAGTGTTTCAACGTCGGAGGGTAAATCTGAACTATCAAACTTATCAGAGGGAGAACTGATAAGACTTTGGCGAAGTTCAGAAAGAGAAATCAGAGAGGCGTTATTAACAGCGCTACAGGAGCGACGGGCTATTTTGGACCCGAAACAGGATCCAGGATGAACAAAATACCTGTAGTCAAATCTGGAAAAGAAACCTTCTTTAGGACTAGATCACTTCGTATTTCAGATTGAAAGCCAAGATGAGGTTGATCGGGAGTATAGAAATGAATACATTTGTAAGCGTGAATCAGGTGCCTTTTTTACATTGTTTGATGCGTTAGCCTTTCGGTGTTGGTTAAACAATCGGTGTTCATTTCAGTGTCTTTGTAGTTATCATTGTAGTAACTCAATGGCTGCCTTATTTTACTTTGAAATTTATTGTACTCATATCGCGTCAAACAATTTAATTAATGGTACGATTTATAAATTCGTAAAGATTACATAAAATTAACGTCCACAAATGTCATTAGGAAATGATTATTATATAAAAATCGTAGTTTAAGTAACTGGTATCTTGTGTATTATATATTATGACTATGACCACAAAGTTAAAGACGCTTTATATTAAATAATTAATTAATGCTAAATATTTTCCTTATTTCATGGTACATACAAAAGTTAAGGTATTACATATGTTTTATTAATATAGTTTTCCACATAAATTCTATATCAAAAGGTGCAAATGCTAGAAAAGAGAAATAATAAAATTATAATAATTTTCCTTAATTTATTTAATAATGTATATTTATGAAGTGAATAATTAAAATATGTTCTTCATAAATATTTTTCGTTTGTAATCTAAAATTTTTGTATATTAGTTAAAAACCTTTTTCAAAATATCTATTATGAAATAAATATTGTATTTAATAAATATTATGTATTTAGTGCTAAATACTGCAGTAAAAAACCAAAAAAAGAAAAGCAATTAATATTTTAAGAATGTAACAAATACTATCTAATAAATTTATTTAAAAACTAACTACTAAAACTGCCAATAAATTTTATTACTAGTAAATTAAGAACACAATTTTCCCTTTTTCGCACCCTAGTCATTACTTTAGAATTGTTCTTACTCTATACTAATGTACACGTAAATATTCCAAAGCTAGTCAAATATTAAAAAAGGATCTTAAAAGATGAGCAATATTATTTTAATTAGCAATATTGCTATTCCCCAGGTAAAGTAAGGGATAGGTTTTCCTTTTTATATAGAAAATAATATCCTATCAAAATATTTATCAAAACAACAAATAAAACTATTTCAGTTAAAGATTTACTTATTTTATGTAGAAAGAATTCAATTACCATTTTATGAAAAAATCATGAAAATACTGTGTTTATGCATGTATAATAAAATTTATATCTAGGTTCCGCGAAGTTGACTTAATGCCTATTCAATGTCCTAAACATTCACAGTTCCATCCCCCAATTACATATGTATAACAAGCTTTTGGTTCTATTAAAGTTTAAATTTTTGGACCAAAATCTTTAAGTGATGGGTTTATTATTCTATTGGATGTAATTCATCTAGTGATATAAAAGTCTTATGGATTTCTCTGTGTAGTGGTATATAGCAATATTTATCTTTTTAAACGTTTAAATAAATAAAGTAGTTATGTAAAAAATTTAAGAAGTAAATAAATACATGTTTGTTACAAGTTTTCACGAATTTTTCATTTGCTGCAAACGATTTGAAACATTAATAATACGATAAGCTAAAAACAGAATGAAAAGGGTTATTTGTATAAGTAATATAGCTAACTAAAAAAATATATAAATTTTTAAATCAGAAATTAAATTCATATATTAAAATTTACTCAAAATTTTATAGTCAATCTATTATTACAGAAACAACTTTTTTCATGTCATTATTAAAATATAGTTTTTAAAATTATTAAAAGCTAGATCTGTGTTTAGGTTGTACTTTTAGAATAAAACTGAGACGCCAATTTTATATGTAAGTGTTTTAATGAGTAGAAAACGAATTAAGTTATTAATGTCAATATTAATTATATAGATATAAGTAACCAAAAACATAGTTAATAGTTGAAAATGTAATCCAATTAAAAAGGTAACAAAAGACGTTTCATTTAAGCGTTTGAAAATTGCAACATATTTTCAAAAGAACCTATTTTATATTTCTTTTCAAATATTTGTATTAATAAATGATAAGATATTGAATACTATTTTTAATTATGAAGGCCATGAAATCATTACTTGAGAAATTATCCGTTACAAATTATGCAGGTTATAAATATGAATTTCAAACGTAGTATTTTGAAATTATTTAGGAACATACGTACAGATACATTGGTAACCGTCGCTCTTAAATCAAAAGCATATTTATCTTAAATTATATATAATTTAGGATGAACTAATTAAATATATGTGCCAAAATGTGTATTTATTTTCATCTCCTTGCTTATGTGTTTTTAAAATTTAATTTTTCATTCAAATAATCGTGAGAAAACTATTAACAACAAAATGTTAGGCTGCTCTCCTACCTCTTGAACATAAAGCACAAACAGAACTATTAAAATTAGTGTTTATAAGAATGATGTACTCGAGTCTCCTTTTCCTAAATTTAAATATTCTTATGTTTTTTTTGAAGAATAAATTTATTAATAATATATATAACGCTACTTATGTCTTCATTCTGAGGAGTAGATTCCTAGCCGGTAAAAGTATTTCATTAATAAACTTACGTGGTTATGAAGTCAGAAAATAGATACTTTAAACATTCATGTCGACGGAAGGATTAAGCCAAATTGTTATCTAAGAAAAATACCAATGTATTTTTCTTCGAAAAATTATATAGGGATGTTGCAGAAAGATGTCGTAAAGTGATGATGACGCAGAAGCATTGCTAGTAACCAGTTGAAGACCACATTCATTACAAATAAAAAACATGTGACAACTTTATTCGATAATAGCTATAGATGCTACGGAGGTAATAACTAATCTATCGAAAACTGAACATTCATTACATCATTTGTAACTCAACTTTACATAGCAGCAGACTGTGCAAATAATTTTTAGCAGAAACTATTTAGATCATCTAAACTAGACAAACGTATTACAATTTTCAAACTTGAGAACTTGAAATCCTGTTAAAGTTTATATTTATTTATTATATATTATATATGACATGTAATCTAAACTATAACTAAAGTTCTTTTTTATTTACAAAGGGAATTAAAATAAAACTTGTTGCGAGTTTTTATTTAAAACTTTACTAATATCTATTAAGAAATTACCAATTTAAAAGGCCTCTTATCAACTATGCGATGATGTTATCATTTTGTAGTTAGTTCTCTGTTGACTCTATTGAAGTCACATGTGTAGTGTTTTTTGGTACATGTTCGAATTTAATAATTAGAAGTATTTAAAACAAGTTATTTCAAAATGAAATTTGTATTATTTTTAATAACAGTTTATAAATTAATAAATTTATCATATTCATATTGTTATTGGAATGACCCATGTCATTATAAATATTTTTCAAGTAAAACACCGTACGAGTTTGTGAGAGGCGACATCAGAGATTCAATTAAGAAAATAGGAGGTACGCTTTGAGTATGTTCGCTTTATAAAGTCATCGTAAGTAATAACTAAATAATAATTATCATGTATTTGTCAGGGTGTGAGTCTGTTAGTGTGTGGGGTTTAATAAGGCATGGTAAAAGGAACCCAGGTGAAGATTTTGTCACTAAGATGTTGGATGCAACTGCTATTAAAGACTACATTAAAACAAGCTATGACAATGGGAAAGGTTTAATGTGTGTTCAGGATGTAGAAAATTTATCACATTGGACGATTGATCAAGAAATGTTTAAGAAAGTTCATCATCTTCATAGTGAAGGCTATCAAGAAATAACTGGTATAGGATTCAGAATAAGACAAGCATTTAAAGCTTTACTTACAAAATTAGATGATAGCAACTACATACTACGATCAGCCAAAGGCCACTGGGTAGAAAATTGTGCAAAAGCTTTTATAAAAGGTTTTGGAAACTTATCGATGATCATTGAGAGATCAAATTCTTACTACGACATTATGGCAGTGCGTATAGCCTCTGTACTTATTAATATATGTTTGATTTACAAACCATTAATATAGTTTTTTAAGACTTTTAAAATTTTTAGCCCTACGAAGCTTGTAGCTTTTATATGAACAAAGTTAAAAAGAATCCAAAAATTTATGCAGAACAAAACAAATATCAGAATATGACAGAGTATTTGGTAGTAAGTTTATCAATTTATTAAATATGATAATTATAGTATCTAAGTATAGTATATACACTTACCTGAATCTTGCATTCCACTTCTATACTTTCATTTAACTTATCTTGTGCACAAAAAGTTGAAAAATCTTTTTTTCTCGTTGTCTTTCTCCTTTCTGCTCCTCCTAATGTAATTTTAACATGCCTGCTCCTATATAATTTTTCGATGGCTAAATATCATAATTATTAATTAAAAATTTGCAGTAAATATTATATATTTCTCCAAATGACATATCATCAATTTCTACAACATATTTTTTTAGCGTTATGTTGTTTTTTAAAAGATAGTATATAATATCCACGTGAATATTATCAACCCTCTGCCTTATTTTAAAAATATCGCGAATAAGAGAATTTCTTTTTTGAAAATAATATATTACATGAACTTTATAAGGTTTTTCTTACATTCAGCAATGTATAATTTAAGATGAAAAGCGGAATTGAAAAGCGCAGCGGAATTAATTTTACGCTGACAAATGAAAATGTGACGTCTTTATACGATTTATGTAGATATACAAGTTCGGGAATAAATAATACAATGAGCCCTTGGTGTGCTCTCTTTACTGAAAAGGACCTTCAAATTTTGGAATACATTGGAGATTTACGACATTATTATAGAAACGGCTACGGCACTGACATTAATCAGTATTTCGGTCGTATTCCAATGGCAGATTTAATGGAAAGTTTTAAAAACGCAAAAAATGGAAGGGGAAAAAAGTTAACCATGTATTTTACCCATGCCACTATGATGGATATGGTTTATACTTCACTGGGCTTATTTAAAGACGAAGTGTCCCTAACCGCTACCTTTAGAAACCCTGAACGGAAATGGAGAGCATCAATAAACTCTGCTTTTTCATCTAATTTAATAGCAAGTTTAAACAGGTTAGTTGTCTTTAATGCCATAATTATCAGACAAAATTTTTCATAACTTATCTCATATTTGGGCGATTTTAATGCCCACCACTCTGACTGGCTTGGGTCAACACGTACTGACCATGCGGGAAGGTCTGCTTACGATTTCGCCATTGCCAATGGTCTGACGCAAATGGTACCTTCTCCTACACGTGTGCCGGATGTGGAAGACCATTCGCCTTCCTTATTGGA
>DWLS01006425.1:0-11637 GCA_018246255.1 Pachliopta kotzebuea | reverse complement strand
TCAGTAGTACCTCCATAGCTAGGTTTTATTATGTACTGACCGCGACGTGTATACAATAAGTAAAAGAGAGAGAGAGAGACATCGTTATAAGCTGGATAAATATGTATTATTACTGAGCCGGGAGCCGTTACCAACAATAATACTTGGTAACCGAAGGAAATCCCTCATCGTCTTGGTCAAGGTCTCACCCTAACTAAATCGATGCGAAACAGTTCTCGCAGTCGTAAGTAACAACAGGTCGTACAATGCATCGGTAAACGTTTAGTAAATTCACTACTGAACATAGCCCTCTCCCAATAGCGTGGGAATTGAGCTCTTTGAGACCACGCTGGCCCGATACGAGTTAATAGGGAGCTAGAGCTTCGTTAACTACCAGGGTGCATCATGAGCAGGTGAGGTTGGCTTGGCTCCCGTAAAGTTTTCGAGCCCTTTACACCTCAAACACGAACATACGAAAGTTTATTTATTAGTATTGTTAGATTTAGATAATATCCCATCAAATTTATATCCGTTAGGTTATCGTTGTATCCGATACGGTATCACAGTGCGACATCGCATCCCCATCGCTTACTGTTACGTCACCACCGGTAGCGGGGGCTGCGAATACGATTTAACCGATATTTACTAGTTGGGTGATTACGAAAGCTCTGAATACACGTTAAATGTATCGGAAAGCCGAACATCTATTTACTGCTTTACTTACTTATTGACTATACTTTTATTTACTCCTAACAAATATTTATTAAAACTTTTGTACTTGATAATACATTTTTAAAGTAATCACCTACATTTTAAATTCTGATGTTGTGTTATAACATAACATTTATTTATTTACACAATCAAAATAATACAGAAAATTGTGTATAAAAGAGATACAGTAAACAAAAACGCGGACGTAATACCACAAGGCAATCTCTATTCTCTTTTAGTCAACCTTTCACGGTGTAAAGAGAAGAAAGAAAAGAAAATACAAGTAGGTGCCAAAAAAAAAATCGAAATTAATATTTTTGTAAATGGTTATACAAATAAACTACATGAGATTAATATATATACTATACAATACACGTAAAAAATAAATATACATAGAAGAGAACAAAAAATAAATGTGGATTTTACTCAATAACCAAACATATTAACTACTACTACTGTTGTTAGTAGAAAAATATTACTCACATTATCTACTATATATAGTACTATGTACATATATATGATATAGTTACTTAATTATATATAAATTACTCTTGACTTGAAATACGTACTCATTGTTCAAAATGTCATTGATCTATGCTGATGATAAATTTGACTGATAATGATGTGTGGTAATAAAAAACGATGATTTTGGAGCAGCACGTAAGACATTATGTGATGAAGACAATTTGGGGCATCTCTTACCACGCTGGCTCAATGCGGGTTGGTTGGGAACCAGTACCTCATTTGTTGATTAGTACAGTCTACCTCGAGTAGGTGAGGGTCGTCTTGGATCTCTTGAGTTGTTGTGTGGGACCCCTAACACTCTGAAAGAATTTAACAAAGATAATAATTTATGTGTACATTCGTTTGATGTTTGATGCAATGAATCAGAGTATTGATATATTTTTTTTTTAAGCAAAGCATGGTATTGCTGTGTCCAAGGAGTCCAGGTTTAAATTATAGTATACAAATACATCGTTGGGATTACATTCTAATGTAAATAGCCCCCAAACAATCGAATGGACTGACGGCTTGTCGGCAAGCTCCTGATTGATAACCACACGCGGAGGAAGTGGTCCATTATAATTCCGAACCGGGCACCGCTAACTGCCTTTGATATATCTTTGTTAGTATCCCATATCCAACAATCAATATTTATTTTTGATTACAAAGACCAGGAGACTATTATTAAATTAATTTAATCAGAACAGTTACCAATCGGTAGACGTTTAAGTTAAAATTTCGGAAGGTTTTTAATAAAGCAATGACCGGGTATAATAAATTTTCTTTTAAGTATGTGTATATGTAACCCTTTTACCTTAAGTTTATTGTATGTATGAGAATATATATGTAAAATGAGTAATAATACGTATGAATAATATTTTTTTTATTTTAATGCGGCGATGAAACGAGTAAGACGTTTACCTGATGGTAAGTGATACACTTGCCTATATCAACGCGGCGCTGGTGAAGATGGTATACATACCACCACAACGCGCTCGTCGCCTCGAGATGTAAAATGTTGTCTCTTCACCTCAGTAATTTCGATAGCATACAGAATCCTTTAAATCAAAATGTTTGCACATTATAATTAGGCGGCAGAAAGTTTAATATGTATATATAAATATTTCATTATCATTCTGCTTTTAGTTTAATCTCGTAATCTACCTCATGACATCTTTGTATCATCGAAGGTAGATTGGAAGGTAATATCAAAGGCTTTAAATCGACCATGATGTAAATAAATAAATTTTCCTTTCTCTTCATATATCTTTACAGCATTAATATAAAATTTTTGCAGGTTTTTTATGAATGATAAACCTCGTATATGAACTAATATATATCTGATTTTGTGTATGTATCTTATATTTAAGATCCCTGTTGGTCTAATTTAGCTACCCCCCGGTTTTGCGAAAGAAGAGAAGACACTACTTAACTGATTGATTGGTCTTCTTCTTTCTTTCGTTAATTTCATGATTAAAGGTCGTGCTGGTACTAAAACTCTGTGTCGCATTAAGGATTCATTGTTAAGTACAATTTTGAAACAAACATGTTCAATTGTAACTGATTTTTTTTTAAATATAAATTGTACAAAGGATTATCTGTAAGCAGTTTTCAAGGAAATAGTATTTGTTTTATGTTGAGAAGTTATCGGCGTGTTGCGCTTTGCTAAGGCGAAGTAGATTTACAGATGCAAGTTCAGAACAAACGAGGCCATTGACTGCGATGTTTGTTCAGATTTACGGATAAAAGGCAATACGTTGAAGTTGCACATCTACTGTATTTTGAAACTTTAACATTCTGTTAACTTCTGTATTCAATACAATCAATAAACGTCCCGTTAGTTAATTTACTATTCAAATATCTGACTAAAGGTCTTTAACAAATTTTTCTGAAACTAATATTATAGTAAATACCAATAAACAGTACAAATATTTATTACTTTAACGTACTCATATGGATGAGGTAGGAGTAACTCCTCAAATCTAATTAGAGTCTTTCAACTGTTAGTAAATACACTATTTATTTAATTTACTACTACCTAAACGGTCGTATTTAAATAAGGCTCCGAAGCAAATAAAACCTTAAAATTAATAAACCCTTTCACTACAATTTGATTATAATGCCAAAGTAAACGTTTAAATTGACGGTTATTTAATACAATTATACAATGTTTACTGGCACCAAGTATGCTTGTTTTCTAACACGTTACATGTAAAAATTATAAAAAAAATTGGAAACTTGAGTAATGTAATATGTACAAAGATAACTTAACACTACATATATCACTTGAAGAGTTTTTTTTTGTACTAATGTGGCTTACGGCCTGTCTGTTGGTTAGCAGTTACAGCAGCGAACAACCCCATTCTCTTATTGGTAATAAAAGCGAGTTCTTTTCTATTTAACTTAGTAATAACTATCAAATTTTACTTTTCATATATCCTTCACCGTAAAATAAATAAAATGATCTCTCTCTTTCTTTTCCTATTCACTCTCGCATATGACGGAGATATCAGCATTCCTTATTTGTTTTCTCCACTTCATTCTATCCTCTACCACGTCATCAGTCTCTAGGCACTCTCGCATATCTCTTGACACTACATTTTTCCATCTCGTCTTAGTTCTCCCAAATGATAAGACCGTCTCTCTCTTTCTTATCCTAGCCACTATCCCATGTGGTAGTGGGGTCCGCTTTCTTTATTTGTTTCCTCCATTTCGCTCTGTTATCGACATCGTCATCAGCCACTTGGCACCCACGTATATCTCTTGACACTACATTTTTCCACTTCCTGTTGTTTCTGTCACTGCTAATATCTTCTTCAAATCAACTCTGCTACCTGATAGTATTTTCTTTAAATTACTTTTAAAACATTTTTTTTTATTGTACCACTGAGTAAGGCGTTAACCTGGTGGTAAATGATACGCTTGCTTATAACGCGGCGCTGGTTAAGGTGGTATACACAGTACCACATTGCGGTCGTCGCCTTAAAACATAAGGCATCGTTACCCTAGTAATTTTACTAGTTTATCGCTTCCTTCAAACCGGAACACAGTAATGTTTACACATTAGTATTTGTCAGCAGAAATAGGAGCTGCGGTGATACAGTCATTGTAAGAATGATTACCGCAGATTTATTTTTGGTATACATCACATCAAAGCTATTTAATGCTAGAAAAAGATAACGAATCAAGTCATAGAATCTAAATGATACATTTTAACGAAAAATCAATGTGTAAAAGAAAGATGCTCAAAAGAAAAATTGACCTCCGTAGAGGTTGTTCATGATCATACATAAGAAAAGCGACGAAATGAGAGCCTCCTTGTGGTTCGTACTAAATGTACTGTATTTTGATTATTTCAGTATTGTAATTTCGCACACCAATATGAATTCGATTATAAATACTGTATTCGAGGGTGGTGGGGAAACCATTGTGGCGGAGATTGCGTGCCGGGTAATAATTTTGTTAGAGAAAAAATACTGTGTACTTTGCAAAATAGAAGTGGTTAAACAGTTTTCTAGGTGCGATGAAATCCCGATATACAACGATGTTTATTATAAGTAGAATGCATATTTGTCTGCCCCCATCGCCTTGGGATATTAAGAATAGGACTAAAGTAACCCCTGCCTATAGAAGGCGACTGTCTTCAGGTCTTCGGTCTTCAGTTATCAAGCGAGTCGAAGGTGGAAGACAAAAAGCCGCGACTATAAGCGTCCGCTATAAAAGTTTAATATGAAGGCGTATGGTCATTGATGTGAATTCGTGCTGTAAATTGGTGCTATCCCGTGGTGCACGGTGAAATCTCACGTGGGACGGCAATTTGTTTCGCTTTATGTTATTCAGGCGGCAGAAAAATGGGATATTGTATTGTAACAGCCGAAAGGCTGTGGTGGAATTCATATCACGCGCCCGCGACCGCTGCTCGCCTTTTGTGAATGTTTTGCAACTTACCAGGCCTTCGGGCGTGAATATACTTACAATATATCCTATTGTATATCACGTTTTAGACTGGATATCTATCTAGATATACAGATAAATAGATAGATAAATTATAGCTCACAATATGTTACTGTAAATAATCTTAAATAACTTATAACCTAAATGTGGACAAGTGCAGTCTTAACGATTTAAACTATCTCTTTCAGGCAACTCAAAGCTACTACTTACAAGGTTACTAATATTTACCTTATTTAAAACTTTTTAAAGCGCCTAAAATTACGGTCTAATAGGCGGACTTAATGCCTACAGGCATTATCTACCAGGTTGCCTCGGAGGTAGGAGATACTGTGGTAGGTGAAGTGAGAAAGAAAGATTTAAAACATAAAAAAGTAGTACATACAATACTGTACATAAATACAAATAAAGATAAAGTTATATACAAATAACTTTTACTATTGACGACGGATGATCTTAGAAATGCACGAGTTCTAATTTTGTAGGTTTTTGTTGTATGTAACCTGATGGTAAGTGATATGTTTGCCTATGATATAGCTCTGCTTAAAATGATATACACAGCACTACTTTGCGCTCGTCACATTGAGGGATAAAGTCAAAGTCACTTGGCTATTTACTTGCTTATTTACTTGCCTACTTACTTGCCGATTTACCTGCATATTTACTTGCCTATTTACTTGTTGATGTCACTTATTGAACATCAGTAATTTACCAGCCATTCGCAAAGGAAAGGTTTCAGACCTGAGGAGAATGAGCACAAGAACCTTAGCGGGCTGTACGCAATTTTGTTTTCCTTATATACTGCTCATAACGCTAAGTCTTATTACCCCGGTAATTTCATTTTCATACAATACCTTTCAAATCGGGATACAGTAATGTTTGCACTTTACTATTTGGCGGTGGAAGCAGTTACTGCGGTGGTACCTACCTAGATGGTTACCAGTAATATAGACCTAACATCAATCAAGTTGGGTAGAATGGCGCACCTAAGAGTGCAATTAGATTTTAACAACTTATGAATATTAAATTCTTTTTCTCTACATTGGTTAAAGCAGAGGTCAATTACCTTTCCAGTTATGGGTTCACTAACTCATTACAAAGTTATTTCATTATAAATCATCAATACCATACCTTACTAGAGAATAGTATATGTAATCTTCAAGAATAAACACAACATACTGTATATGTTATCTAGGGAATTTAAGTAATTAATCTATTATATATAAAGTGAAGGTGTAACTTAAATGTTAAGACCATAAAGTGAAGAAAATAGAAAGTGGAATAAGTTTAGTTTGTTTGTTTCTAAGAAGGAGTAAGATGTGAAGATTAAGCACGAGGGTCACGGAACCCATCAACTCTCCATGGTTCGGTAAACCAGCGAAATTAATTTCAATCCATATTCCTCTTGTACATTAGACGTTAGAGCCTTTCGCGACGAAAATCCGGAGCTTTTTCCCTGGAAGCTTTTACTAGTTATTAGAAAGATGGATCGTTGGCGGTTGGCACTCTTGGACCTTTCACTTACGCAGGGTCTGGTGGTGGTCTCTTAGCTGATATTTTATATTTTATTTTGTGCTACTATAAAAACTTAGACTTACCTAATATTTTAGTATCAGGGAATTTCATTATATAAAAGAGTATCTTTAATCCGACCTAAAAGTTAATCTCTTCGAATGGAAGACATTAAAGCATATTTTCATGTAAATCGTCCCCAAAGCTTTTGAATCAACTGACAAGTTGTCAAGTTACTTGTGATTGATAACCAGAAGCGATGTAAGTGGGCCTTTAGAATTCGCGGTCGGTACTAGGGCATTGGGCGGCACACTCTTTACATTTTGTTTAGAATTTTTCTACAGTCCTCTTCTTACTGTATATGATTTTCGATATTGCATTAATTCTTGATTTTTATTTATTTTATATAAAACCTTTATTTACACAAAAAAATATTGAGAATATAAGTAGGGATACAATATCCTCTTATTATTTAACGTATAGCTATATAAGGAATGTAAAAAGAAAGTGACATAAATGAGAGGCGTTGCATGGATTAGGAAAAGATAATGTAAAAACATAAGTGCAAGAAATTAGAAATCATGTAAGTGAGAAACGTAGAGAAAGGAAATAGAGTACAGAGAAAAATAGTAAAGTAAAGATGTAAACAGATCCTTACCTACAACACGAAGAAGAACGATTAAAAAAGCAAAAAAAATAACGTTTATAGCTTTATAAGATATTACGAGTGTATTATATATATTATATTCTTATAAATTGACGCATATATATATATATCATTTGAATATATACTGTAAGAAAAGTCAATGCATACATATAATATCAACATCATCAGCTGATAAACTTCCAGTGGAAAAAAGTCTACTTCAATAACGACGTGATTTGAGCAATTTTCCACCACGACCGGGTTTTAAAAAAAACACACTGTTTTACTTAAAGCTTAAATTAAACAATTAGTAACCGATCATTCCATTAGCTAACCATCGGAGGAAAGTTACTCTAAATATTTTTTTTTAAACAAATCCGTTGAAGCTAGTTTAAATTCCACTCCCACTGAATCCATTTAAAGTCCGCATTTCCACGGCGCCTTCATTATTTCCCTTATTTTATCCCTCCTTCCGCCACTTTGAGCGCAGAAACCACCCAGTTTCAGTTTTAATTTTATATCTCGGTTTGTACTTGGAAAATTCGCATCATTCAAATGCTCCATCGGATTGTTTGATGATGAGTCATTGACTTTTGATTGCATATTAAATGATTATTTAATTCGATGGCTTCTTCATCAGCCGGGAGACGTTCAATACTGGACTAGACCTTCCCTAATAGTAATGAGATTTGGGCCATCTCACTACGCTGTCCTAATGCAGGTTGATGGGGAGCTAGAGCCTCGTTTGTTGATTAGCAGGGCTCACCACGAGCAAGTAAGGTTGGCTTGGGTCTTGTAAGTTGTTGCGTTTGACCCCTTATACCTTAAACTACCCTTACTATACATAAAAATGGATATTAATGTGATAGTGAGCTCGATACACCTCATAAAATCTATGATGAAATTACCAAACCGAATTCTGACAATGTGGTGGGAGTTGGGCCAAATCCCTCTACTTTTGGTGGAGGTGACTATGGTACTTGTTTTAATAGAATATTCTTTTCAAGTCTCAAACCCAACACATTATGAAGTAAATTCTTATAATTAAGGACTGTTATGATTTTTTCCTTGAATTATACAAACGTCCGCGTAAAAGAAATGAACGGCACCGTTTTACATAATAAAAAAAAAACCGTTAAAAGCATGAAATAATTTTTCTTTTTCCACTTTCATTTTTATGTTTCATATTTTGAGTTAATTCAGTTAATTACTTTTGTACTCTCAAGTGTTTATTAGGTTCACAATTCATATTAATTATGAAGTAAACGTTATAATGTACTGATAAGGTCTGGTCATTTGACTGCGGTACTGTGAGGCTTGATTGGCAACATTTGGTGTATGAAAAACACATTTATTGTAATCAGGAACTGTTAGAACTTTTCCTTTTGACTTAAATAGCTCTATTAAAGTACTGTTTAATTTTTTTTTCGTATGCAATATCCGGGAACGACTTTAATTTATATTATTTTAAAAGACTTTCAAGGAAAGGTCCCCGTTGATCGTCTATTGCAGTGTTTCATAAGGTGAGGCGAAGGGCCGGAGGGGCAATTCTGTCATTTGAGGAGGCAACCTGAATATTTAAAAAAAATAGCTATTATAATTTATAGTATTTTGCAGTTTTTTGTTTTTGTTTTTAAGAGGCATAGAAAAAAATTACCCAAAAGTGTTATAAGGGACCAAGAAAGCTGAATTCTCACGCCTTTCTCTTCTCACTTATACTTCTGTCCATCTCTTTGCCTCTCATCCTATTCCCTCATCTTTCTCCTCTCTGCCCTTTAATTTACTTATATGTTTAAGCTTGCGGAGTCCATATCCACGAGCTCTGAGACCGTCGTCGTCTTCATAGCCATAATAAAGGCTGATGATGTGTGAAGACTATAGTCGGCGAAAACTGTAAAATACTGCAAAAGAGTAATAAAATAAGTAATTAGACAAATGAAATGATTAAGACAAAGATGCGAAAACAAGCAAGTAAAATACCCTTACCTAAAACATGAACGAAGAACGCTAAAAAATAGATGCTGAAGGCGCTGACGTCACTACAGAAATAAAGAAAAGGGAAACACAGGTACAGTAGATACTTCTATTCCTCAGCTTCTATCGCAGCCGAAAAAATAGTAATATTCAAACATTACTGTGTTCCAGTTTGAAGAGTGATTTATTCTAGTGAAACTACTACGACGAATTATTACGTCACATATGACATAAGACGTGTGAAACTAAAAATGTGCTGACCTTTAAAAAAGTAGGTCGCTGAGGTCAATATTGGATAAGGTTAGTAAGTTTTTGTTTCAAACGAATGACCTGGAAAATTTCCGCTGGAGCAAACATGTAGCTAAACGCATATTGACGTTGAGTTCACTGGATTTTCTGCAGCATATTACAGTGGAAAAGTTTAATAGATTTTTCATTTTCATCATAACGGTATATAATCATCTGGTTTAACCAAAAATCATAATGATCAATATGGGAACCTTTCTAAGAAAACTTATATGAAAGGGATTGATCAATGTTCATCAGGAAGAAAGTATCACAACTAATTGTAAAGATCTACTGGTTACTGTGTATTTTCTGATGATGATAGAGCTGACCTGTCTTTTGCGAGGAGTACAGCTGATCTGATGCTGGGTACACGGACCATAGGGTCCCATGGCTTATTCGGAACCCACGGCCTATTTATAGTGCTTACTTAGAGGCAGGCATACGCAGCTTCAATTTGATACAAGGTCATAATTTAAATCATTGTTACCTGTAAATGTATTATATATCTAATAAAGGGGTTTTTTCTTTACTTAACACTCTAAGTTATGATTGGGTTTCTAAGTATACAGGGTAATAGATAATATGTGTAAAAGATCTGTAGGGGCTAAAGTATAGTTCGTATCCTTTCTATGTAGTACATTTTTTCAAAATTTTAGAAATTGTATGTACTTTCTTATACCGTGTTGGATAAGTATTAATGTCGTGTACTTATTTATGTGCTTTATACGAATTACTTATTATTAAATTTAATTTTAAGATGAAACAAAAATGTAAGTATGACTCATTAATTTCTACTGTGATCAAAATTTTAATTTTTTAGCCTCTTTATGATGATTATTAATTCAATTTAATCAAACAATAGTTATATGAATTTGTATAGAAATAAAACCGAATTTTGTGTTAGAAATTCAGGAATTTTGGACAAAAATTTAAAAAACTAATAACTCCAGAACCATTGTTTTCATACATATACACATAGATATGTATGGGATACCCCATCCAATATCTATCTATTTAGATAGGATACGAGCTATACTTTAGCCCTTCCTGATCGTTTACACCAATTACCTTTAACACAGTATATGATAAAAAAAAAACAAGTCACAGTACCTACTTTAAATTCCATTCAGTCGGAATCCATTTAAATGGAACGTTCCGCGGTACCTTTATAATTTCCTTTGCTTTATCTCTATTCCTGCTTCTTTGATCGCTGAAACCTGACAGTTTCAGCATTAATTTGCCAATTGTAGACAAAGCTCTTTTATTAGTTAATATTTACGGCGAAAAAATCCCGCTGTAATTGTGTTAGGGTTTCCTTTACAATTGTTAAGTATTAACCAAAGTCATAACATTAAAAGGTTATGAATCAGCGAATAATAAAATTTGGTAATGTTAATGGAATAAAACCTAGTGGTTTAAACACCGGCCTTTCACTCTAAAGGTACGGATTCGAATCGGACCTGCACCAATGAATTCTTCTACCACGTGCTCTGACGGTGAAGGAGACAATCGTCAGGAAATCTACATATCTATGTGATGACCATCCATGGTCGGACTAGTATATGGAATAGAGAAGGCACTGGCAACACCACTACATTATAACTGACAAGGAAGTCGTCGTGTGGTTCACTACACATGATGATCACAACTCTCCATCATAAGGGAACACTATTTAGAAGAAGAATAGAATAAACGTAGATGAAGTGAGTGTTTTATTTGCTTAGTTAACTTATTAATTAAATAACCTAGTACGTTACTTATTAAGAAATGTTTTTCGAATTAAATTATTATTCGACTAAAGAATAGTAAGGAATGATGCCTAAGGAATAATTGAGTAATTACTACTAAAAAACAAGAAAAAGCAATAAGATTTAAGATATTTATACTCATAAAATATATGTATGTATTCATATTTTTATTTAATAACATATATAAAAAATAAGTTTACAGTAATAATTAAAGAATATTACTACACCTTGTGTCCTGTAATGTATTGTAACAGCTTAAAGATATGGTATACCAGATCATCTGATTTTATATCTACAATGATAGGTCACTAGACTTAGGAGTCT
>DWLS01006424.1:0-11643 GCA_018246255.1 Pachliopta kotzebuea | reverse complement strand
GTGAATAGGCATTTGCTAGGTTAATGCGCTTTACCATCATCGATCACATCTTCACTTAACACCAGGTGGGATAGTGGACAAGCATTAACCTATACATAAGTAAAAAAAAAAAAAGATGGAAAATGAAATATGTTTACTTCTCTCTCTATACAAGAATAGACTATTAAAGAGATGTTTATTCCCGATTTTTAGTTTAGATTTCAATACATAATATTATGTTTTATTGGCCACATGTATAGACAAAGATCTACTATTAGCTACAAGATGGTTAACAAAGTTATAGTAAACGTCAAAATACGGTGTTTAGAGTATTACGTAATTCTCAGTAATTACTGTGAGAAAAAGAAAACTTCTGGTCCCATTTTGTGACTAATGATTAAACGGTGTAAAGGAAAGTATCTTTTGACAATGATAAATAAGAATTCATATAAGGTAATTCAATAAAAGAAAATAGATCAATTTTTTTACAAAAATTTGAAGAATTTTAAAACAAATAATCGATAATGTTCATCACAAAATTTATTGCGAGTCCACTATTTAATGTAAGATAAAACTTAAATTGCACAAAGTCTATTTTAAGAATATCCTTGTCAAATATAATTTATTTTAACCTTTCTGTAAAATGTAATTTGTATATTGTAGATTTACTAGTGATAACATTACTATTTTAATTTAAAGTAAGCTGAGCAAGTACATTTGATACTTTCGATAAACATATGATAAATATCCCCTCTCTAAATTCTATAACAATATATCACTTAATATCTGAGGTGTTACTTATCCGGTCTTTTAGTTGAAAAAAAGATTTGTTAATCATAATGCTTACTATCTCTTGTATCTAATCCATAAAAGCTGTTGCCAGAATTTTGGCTCTAGCAACTATTTAAGTAATTCCCAGTCTTCCTCTTCCCTCCTTCATATCGCGTAACATCCTTTATTTATGTACAGATTTCTCTATATACGTATACACTTATTTATGCTTTAATATTCATTTAAATAATTATTTATGTTTATTTTAACAAAAATTTCTCATTAATTTTGAATTGAATTTCAAAAGTCGTAACTAAAGGACTTGTTTCGTCGGGCCTTATTTCCTGTTGGCAACAAAACCGCCCTCAGCGTTCCCATCCAGCGACGGCCCCATTCAATTATCAAGTAGTTTAAAACTTTTAAAAAGTCCTACTTTCGCAAAACTTCACTAGTTTCCTGCGAAACTGGCATTCATAGGTTTTCTTAAAAGGTGATTTGTTAATAATGATTTCATGTCTGGAAATACTTCTCTTCTCTTTAATTAAATTAAGTAATAGTCTTTCATATCTTATAAATTAAAACCTTACAAATTCTGTAGCTAAGTTATCGGCATTGAGTCTAAGAATATATAAAGGTAAAACATTAGTTTATAAGTGAAATATATTCCATTCATTTTCAAAACAATTATCAAAAAAGTGAGAGGCTATCGTCAGAGACTATCACTACATGATATTTCTCTCCCGGGATGGGTAGTAGGAGTAGATGCTTAAATTTCTCCGATAACAAATACTAATAAAAAACATCGTTTTTTTGTTTAAAAAAAAAAAGGAATTATATTGCTAAAACTGTTTGTATAATTGACTCAATAACCATCTCCATTAAAATTTATTGTATAATATGTTCTTGGTCTTACAGTGCCGATCATTACAGGAATTGAATCCTTGTAGTAGTCGATTTCTAGTTTTACATTAAAGAGCTTTTAAAAATAAACATATACACTTCATGAAGTCGTTCGTTATGTAGTTAATGTGTGTGCAGTTGTTTACTCCCGCAAACTTACATTTCTATTTATAGGAAATGTATTAATACAAGCGCAGAATTTTAGCAGTCGTTGGCCTCTTTGTTGTGATACTCGCCGGCGTTCGAGTTTCACTCGAGGATATTATACCGCCAATAATAAATGTGCAGTAGGCTTTTGAAATTGGTATATTCGATGCGTTACTTTTTATTTGATCGCTTTACTTTATAAACAAAGAAAAACTATTGTACAGTTGTTGATATAATAGTTAGTAGGTTTATATCACCGAAAAGTAGTTACCAGCGGAGCGTATATTTCTGCTGATAATCAGTAGTGTGAAAATATTACTGTGTTCCAATTATAAAGTTACTGTAGCTGAAATTAAAGTGATGTAAAACATTATGTTAAATTTTTTGAGCTTTTACATGATCACAAATAAATTTTTGTAATTTTAACGTCATCTTCTTACGTTATAATATAAATTTTATGTTTATGTGTTTGCTGCAGGAAGAAGGTATTGTTTTTCATAACAACAGTAAAATTAAACCAACTGTACCATAACTATATCTGTACAACATTGTAGCTGTTGTTGAAGTAGCATGTAGTTTTGGTGTAATGAATATAGGAAAGGCGAAGTTAATTTCTGTTAGACTTTATTATACGATTTTAATATAAAAGTGTAACTTTTTTATGTAACAATAGTGTACTCTTTCCATTGTTTATTAGTTTCAACTAAAGTCCGTAAAGAAAAGATCTGTATAGAAATTATCGCCAGACTGATAAAGGTCAATATCTTAACATTATATATAATTTATTTTAGCAACAAGTCAAGCGGATGTTCACTTGATTTTAAGTGGCTATAACAATTGTAGTGATTGTCAGGATGATATTTTACACCACAATAGGCACATAGCTTCTTAAAGCGCTTTTTAATGTTAACCCTCGTTATTTCAGTGATTTCAGTGATTTCATTAACTACAAGAATTTTATACCAGAACATAGTAAAAGACAATACTGTTTAGCATTTAAAACTAGACGGTGTCCTAAAAGTTTGGACAAGTTCGAATTCAGTTTTATTGGCAAGTCACCAACGAGGATAGCAAAAACGACAAATATATCGTTGCCTAGGATAAATAGTATATATGTTACAGCGTGACCTTATTTCTACCTTTTCAAAATTGTTTACTGCATATCATACAACTAATATTTTGTATTCTATATACAGTTACAAAGAAATCAAAAATTTATGTAATATTTTTTATAGGTTAGGTATTAGAAATATTGAACAACGATGTACCCTCTATATTATTATAGATTTAACACTAAGTATATATTTTTAGACAATATAGTGTGGTGTAAGAATCCTAACAGGCGTATCACTTGCCACGTGAATGTGCTTTATTAAATTCGTTGTATAAAAAACAATGTTTGTCCTCAATGTGAATATGTAGCTGTTTGTCTGTTAATATAGTAGACCGGTCGCTGTCACATACTTGACATGGGTCCCCGTCGACGTAACATTGTCAAGGTTGTTACGGATTACTAATATACAGTAAGAAAAAAGATAACTACAAAGTTTTTATACAAAAACAACAGCTTTTTCCTAATCCCGAAAACTGTTTCACTGTGCAATAAACTGTACGAATTGACTAAGTATTTTGGTTTTTCAAAAGCTACTATAATTTTCTTCGTTGTATCAAAACTATAGTATGTTTAATATAAGTATATGATTAATGGAAGATCTAATAATTAAAAAAGAAATAAATAAATTATCAATACCGATTATCGGAAATCGGATATCCTTAAAATCCAGGCCAGGACATATATCATTTTTCTTCACCAGATCCTAAGGCTTAATAGATATCTAATCCATGCTTCTTTTGCAAACACTTCTTCAACGATTTATAATGTAACATGTTTTAATTGTTTTCTTACACAAACATGTACATAATTTTAGTAAGTTTTTTACTAATTTAATGGAAGAACGTAAATGCTCATAAATTATTCTGCTGACGCGTATCTCATTATGACGCTGTCCACCTTTAGGACCAAAACCCGTGTCTAATATTGGTTCGACCCTTTTTGCCTTTGGATATAATTTAAAAAGTCAAAGCTCCTTTATTACTTGCTTCGATTGGTCCATTTCTTCTGGGTTATATTAAAGTCGTGATAAATTATTTTCTTAGTATAAGTAAGCAACACTAAGGCTTTTCTACTTTTAGAGACAATGGTACGACAACGTAAGAAAAAATATAAATTTCTGATTCGTTTTTATTGATTGGATTTGTTTAGTATATTATTGATATACAATGAATGACAGAAGTATAGATTTGTTCACAGAACAATGTCTGGTAAAAAATTGTCCAGTCAGGGTGTAGCTTGTAATAGTAAAAATAAAGGTATTAGGTAGCTAGCCACAAAGTACTTAAATTATAACGTACAGCAATAAGTAAACGACGTAACTCGTTCACCTTCTTACTTAGAATAGAAATTGGAATAAAAGATCGATAGGTGTAAGGTGACGTATGAAATTTCAAAGACGTAGCAATTTATCCTGGTCTACTCTAGTAATAGAAACAAATAGCACTCCGTCCCTGAGAAATGTTTGGCAATAACGACCATCCCGCCCTGGATAAACTGTTACGTTATACAAAATGACTGAAACAGATGGACATTGTTTTTATTCGTACTATTTGTAAGAATATATTTTTTCCGATTCACACGCCGATTTCCGTGTTTGTGATACTTATATCAAAAAACTCCTACGACTTAATAACAAAAAGAAAGCAGTTAAACCAAAGAATACTTGACAAACAGGTATCTATTTAACACCGGTATAGATCACTTCTTCATCAAATTATAAACAAAGATTTATAAACCAGGTGCAAGAATACAAAGTAGATTGAGAAGGAAGCTTGTTGGGACAATACCTTGAATTTTAAGATATTGGAAACAAATATCTTATTATTTGTTTAAAGACAACTACAAGAATGACTTCAGGATTAAAAGCAATAATAATCTATATAAAAATACCTTTCTCTTTTTATTTACTATAAAAATGTTTTATAGATAGGTAGAAAACTGCTTTGTAAGGGTCACACTTTACGAGACCAAAGCAAACCTCACCTGCTCGTTGTGAACCCTGCTAAGCAACAAACGAGGCCTTCGCTCTCCATCAACCCACATTGGGTCAGCTTGAAAGGAGTCAGCTCAAATACCTTCATTATTAGGGAGGTCTAAGTCCGGTAGTGGACGTGTATCGGCTGATGAAGAGGAAATAAAAAGTAGTCTTTAATGCTTTGGGGCAAGTTTCAATTGCATCTATTCGTTGTTCAACTTGATTCAATTAGTTACATATTAGTTTTATTTACTAAACAAATTTACTATGACACTAAAAATATGTATTACTTGAAAAGCTTTAGCTCACAGGATTAACCGAAACGCATAAATCTTTGCTTAAATGACAAACATTTAATCTGAACAAAACTGTGAAGGCTCCAATATTGAGAATTAAACGATCAAAATGGCTGAATATATTCATGTCAGAAACAACAACTTTATGACTTCATTCAACTTGTTCCACGTTTCTGAATTTACAGTTCCAGTAAGGAAACTCGTTGGAGTTGTCTTATCTCGTTCCTCGTTTGTCTGTATGTTAACTTGTCTTAAGTAATAAATCTTTAAACGAATAGATGTGTAAGCTTTTTCATTCATGTTCAATTACTAGTTATCAGTATCACTTATAAGAGGCTATGTACTAAATGAGCACATAATTTGTAGGATAAAGAAATAAAATAAACATTTAATACCTTTAATGTAAAGTATTCAACGCAATCGTACAAGCTTCAGTGGTTTCAAACGACACAGTAACGATTGCGGTGCAGTTGATGATTGTTATGGGCCTTATCGATCCACAGCAGCAAGCGATTTGGTGCATACTGGTCACATTCAATCTTTACTTTCTGTTTAATTATCGAAATTTCTCATAAACTATCTAGAAATTATGTATATATCAAATACACAAACTGACTTTTATTTATTTTTAAGTTAAGTATGTATATAGTTATATGTATAATGTAACTTTGTATGTGAGTTTATATTTTTATATCTATCGCTTACGTTTACTTCTAATTTGATTAAAGGCTTCTGCTTCTGTTCAGTAATTATAATTATATATTTTTATTTAAACAACTACTGATTTTATTTATTTATTCTTGACTTTACCTATAACCTCTCTATTTATTTATTTATTTGACCTCTCTGATCTTAGAGACTTGTTAAGAAAAGTTCGCGTGTATACATGTGCGACAGCGGCCTAATAAGGCCGCCCTCGCACAAATCTAGGTTGTAAGATTAGTTTTAGTCAATAGGAATGTTCCTACTTTAAAGTAACTAAGAAAATGTTTATCTATCTATCTTAACTATATAACTTAAATGTGGGACGATAAAAAGTTAAAAAATTTTCTTTTATTTGCTGTTTTCTATAACTGGTCATTGGCAAGGTGTGTTAGAGGCGTAAAATTTTCGCAGTGTATAATGATGGTATGTGCAGTGTAACTATTCTTTTTAAACAAATCATAATATTAATAATAGTTTAGGGTATTATTTCAACCTCTCACCTACTTTATCGTTATACAGATATATCAATTATAACAGCGGAGTCTGATTTTCTTTTTTCTCTCTTCCAATTCGCTCCCGAATGTTCTGACTTGTAACAATATAAAAAAGGATAATATTTATTTAATTAGCAGTTGAAGTATGAACATTTCGTAAAATTTCCAGAGGTAGATCTCTGATGCAGCAGATCGTCTATGTACCATCACTGCTCCTATTGCTACCGCTAAACAATAGTTTGTGATTTTACTGGGGTAACGAAACTGAATTTTTTTATGTAACAAAAATTATGTGAATCGTGGTAAGTATCGCCTCATTGTAAACGGCATTTCGTTAACAATCACATGAAGAAGTTTTCTTCAGTGGTCCTTCGAGCCGGATTACACCTATACATTTAATTACGGTTTTCCTTTCCAAAGTAGCATAATGACACTATCAGGATCTAAAGGTTCAGCTGCAGAGAGCAGGCTCTTTATAACGGGCGTCGCTTTGCTTTACTGCAGACCGACGACACTCGCTCCACTTTGAATAATATTATTCAGACTTCCGTGAGTTGTTTTCCGACCGCAAATGACGGCCTTAATCTACACTTTAAATTCAGGTGCCACAAGCAAAGCATCACGAGTATACTCAGCTTTATTGTCTTTTTTATCTTAATATAAAATTTTACTGTTTTTCAAAAAATTGTCTGCTGAGTGGTTTCGGTCTATCTCTTAGTCTACTAAACAGTAACTATACGAAAGATGGTGGAAGGAACTTTTTTAAATTTTTAGTAACAAAGACTTTTATTTAGTGAAGTGACCTGATGGTAAGTGCGACGCTTGCTCATAACAACGTGGCGTTAGTTAAAATGGTATACACAGCACGACGTCGTACTCGTCGTCTTAAGATGTAAGGTCGGGCGTAAAAGCTCTTTACCCCAGTAATTTCACTAGTATACAGTGCCCTGAAAACAGGAACTCAGTGATTTCGCAGTACTGTTTGCCGGCTGTAATAGGCGGCTGCTATAGGAGCTACAGCTGTACCTGCTAAGAAGGTCAGTGAAGACTTAGAATAACCTAGACTTTAGCTGTGATTTCTTATAATAATTATTAAAGAATAATAATAAATATTATTAATAAAATATTATTAAATACAGTTTTTTTTTTAATAATGTAACAATTTGTTTAGTCCTTTGTTGTTTATGGCTTCTTCGTGCTATAAATAAGAGGCCAAAGGACTCGAGATTTCCAGCAGCTATATAAATTTCCCTAGAGAAACAACACATGGTATTTTTTATGAATCAAGGACACTGTTTAATACTTAAGTTTACCAGTTTGTACTTGTAATTTGGTTAAGTTCGTACTACAAACAACCAAGAGATAAATCCAATGTGTTGAGTAATATTCTGATATATACTTGAGAATAATTTCCTTTGAATTTATCACTAAATACTATCGCTCTTCTAATTTTAGTTATGAAATTCATTTCTTCCTATTTTTGGTACTTTTTGTGGTATTCATAACCATGTTTTATTAAACAGAATTGTAATTATGTAGCTCAAATTATATCTAGCCAATTCGAATAGCGGGAAAGCGGTACTGTGTATACTATGGGATTTTTTTAATACTGTAATGATACTAAGTAATAAGTGAACATCATAATCACTATGTTACTGTAAATTACAAAAGACTGTTTAGGAAGAGCTGAAGTGTGAAAATGTTTGGATCAACTACCATACCGTGTATGAGGTGCCTTGTTTGAGGATACGTTTAAATTGGAAAAGTTAATCCACAAGAGTACTTTGATGCATTCAAAGGTAAAAGTTTGTACAAAGGATTAATTAATTAAGAAATATTCAAACTTGGGATAAGTTTTTATTTATACTTTTATCAGACAATACAAACTTTTTCCAAGTGCTATTACGTAAACTCTTCTTATTTACTTTGTTACCTTTCATCGAAAACCTCTTTAAAAGACGTCTCTCTCCTTACTTTTTCTTATCTACTCTGTGCCAGCAACTTCATATTGTCTTCCCATCATCTTCTCTCTCTTTGCTCTTTTTGCCATCTCTTTGGTACCATTTATTAATCCTATGTGTTAGGGATATATTAATAATGTATATATAGATGTTATTTCGCCTTTAATCGTTTTAACAGTAATTTTTCGTAGCAGTTCTAAATGAAAAAATCTATTAATATTTTTGTGCTGTAAGCCTTATACAATAGTTTCTTCTCAAAAGTAAACTTAAAAAAAAATGAGGTCTCAAAGATATGTTTTAATTGCAATGCTAGTTAAAATGTCTCTTCCTCTTGCCCAGCACTAGAGGTATGAATCACACGCGGTAATATTACATGGGTGTCCTGCGATAGCACTTGTGCGATGTCATTTCGTCCTTTGAGCAGGGCGTACGTACTCCAACCTTAATTAATGTCACATCGCATACATACCCGTACACCCGTATTTCATTAAAATTTATCTGAATACAGTTGTATTAAATTTCGTGCCCGGAAAAAAGAGTTGACTTCCAACGTAGAGTTTCCTAGAGTTAAGGTTTTATAGTAATACTTCAATTAAGGAATATTACAGAAATATATTTCTAGTTAAAAGCAAAAATCACAACACTTAAAGATGCAAAAACTGAAGGAATAAGTTAACTTGACAATCTCCTTAAGACTTGCCCCTTGATGTGTAGTAATTTTTTAACAACTGAAAATCTTAAGTGTTATCTCTTACACGCATTAAAATAATCACTTAAAACAAACTAAAACAACAAGTTATTATTAAAGGCAATCAACTTATCGACTTGCTATTAAATTTCTATAAATGTTTATTATTAAGTACTTACTGCCGTTTATAGCTATATAATATTCAAAACACAAAGCCAGAATCGGTTAATAGAGCTCATATGCGTTTACATAAGATTGTATGATATCAATTATATGGTTAATTACTTATTACACGATATCTATTAACAAATCGATACATTAATACCATACAAATATTACATCTTTTTAATATCAAAATAAAATTTAATGCAGTTTCATACGGACCCATGGTTCTAAGAAGGAGGTAATACCAAAGCAATCCATATATTTGATATATTAAGCATGATGTCACAGTAAGAACTGGAAATGTATAGACATTACCTACCAATATATTTGAAATTGAAATGCCTATATTTTTAAAAAATTTCTTAACGTAAGTTTACTATATGTATAAAATAAACTCCTCATTGCAACAGTTTTTAATTATTTTTTATATACGACGAGGCGACGAGACGAGCAAGGCGTCCACCTGATTGTAAGTGATACGTTCGCCCATAACAACGAGGCGTTTGTTAAGATGGCATAGCACTACAGTGCGCTCGTCGCCTTGAGACGTAAAGTATTTAGTTTCGTAACCCCAATAATTTCAATAGCATAAGTACCCTTCAAACCAGGACACCGTAATATTTGCACTTTACTGTTTGTCGGCTGCAACAGGAGCTGCGAGGGTACCTACCTAGATCTGGCAACAGAAACCTAGCACCAGTGTTTGTTGGTATGTTTTCAGATACATACTAATAAAAACTTTAAATTTGACGAGAAGATGATGATGTTGTATGAATATCCTAACATAATATTATTGTGGCAAGTACAACATATCAAATATCGTCAATTAAACTTCGATTTACTTTGAGATTTTTTATTACAAGGTTGTAGAAATCTAGTGCGTAAAATATACCGACAGGAAATAGTTTTTTTTGGAAATGCGATTGAGTGAGTGATAATTTATCATTCACGTTAATGCGTTTATTTCCTTGACAGTGATAAGCGAGTTAAATTTTTTTTTTGTTACACGCTTTATATATTATTTTCATAGTATACAATAAAGAGAAATTTAAAATTGATCGAATTAATGGTTTTGAAGTTTGATGAACCTAGGACTGGTTTTCCAGAGACACTGCTTTCTTCATCTAGATATATCTGCGGTATCTTATAACAGGAATCTTTTATAAAGACTTTTTGCAATTACTTACGTTTCGAGACATTCAATCTAAAATACAGACGACGAGTGCAAATATTCAGAGAAACTTCATAGCCATCGACATTCATATACCGCACCACTGGTTTTCTTAACAAGAAGGAATTAAGGAACCGACTTTATACATAGTAAGGCAGTCTTTTCTAAAGACTAAACATTTAAAAGTAGTAAATATAACTTCATAAGAAACCATTTATTATATCGTCTGTATCTCAATATTTTAAATTACTGTGACTTAGTAAATTAGTTAGTCATATTTTTTATGAAATCTTTGACATATAGAAGATTCCGGTTTTTCACAATCAGTCTGCTATATATAAAAATTATGTTCTTACTACGGTACGATATTTTTTAACAAGTAAATTTATTGTTATTGGAATAAGGAAAGGATTAATTCAGAGACCTCTTCGTGATTGTCTTGGTTACCCCCTGAGTGTGAACGATTAATTTTGATTTATTCCTTCGTGTTGTTGAGACCTTTCGGCTTATAATTTATGATCTTATATACCAATATTGATAAGTAAACAATATACTAATGTTAATAAGTAAACAAGCTATTTCGCAAAATTTTACATTAAAACAAAATTTGACTTTTGCTTAAATGCAGTCAATTTATATTATATTTTGTTTTTAATGTAGTTTTTGGTGATTTTATTATTGAAGAATCATTTCCAGTTTACGATTACTTCCTTACAACATATCTTTTATCCTTATTCATTAGCAAAGGAAAAAAAATCATTAATTTTGTGAATGTTACGGTATCAACAAATTTTTATAACACTGATGTATACTGTAGGAAACCGTAAAATAAGTAATATCCGTTTACGGTGTAAATTGGAAACGCTTAATTAAATTTAATATGGGTTCTCAAATTGATTCGGGCTGCTGTTGCCCATCGGAACAACCTACGGAACGAATTCAAAAGGAAACAATTTTGTTTGGTTAAAGTTAAATATCAATATTTATATCCAGATACCATGTTAAATTTATGAAGTTAGAATAATTGCATATAAATCTTATGTAATTATATCATTATCATCATTTCCGATTATTGTTGACCACTGCTGAACAAAGACCTCTAATTTTAGGAGTAAATGCCCTACTGGTTATGCATTTGACAATTGCTTTATTGGTCTTTTCCTGAAGCTATTCCTTCGTCGTCTTCTTCCACATTTTATCTTCCCTCATTGCTGTAAATTGTATAATATCTTTGATATTGTTTCAATAGAACTCGAATCTGCTACGTGTATACAGAA